>PVHY01008685.1:46452-60380 GCA_004024945.1 Uropsilus gracilis
ACATTTACATATGATTTTTTTTGAGACTAGGTCTTGCTATTTTTCCTGTGGAACCGCAGGCTCTCGTTGCCCGGGGTACCACAGACTCAAGCAATCCCCAGCCTCAGCTTCCCGGGTAACTGGGATTACAGGTGCGCACCACCATGCCCAGCTTACATATAAATAATTAAAAAAAAACAAAACAAAAAATAAAACTGAGTGAAAATATTGAATTCATCATGTTATTGCATTAAACATTTGGTTCAACATCCAAAACTTAGCATGTACTTAAGAAAATGTGGTATTGAATTCTACTCTAGAAAAAAAAAACAAGAAATATGTACACTTAAGAAATGTGAACTCGCAGAGTCACTGTACATTATATCTAAATATGAGCTTAAAAACTTGTTAAAAACTTCCATTTTCTTAAAAATACGTGGCCTCATAACTAGTTTTAGATATCCGAGTTCAAGATTTTATAATAAATGAATGGATGGAGAGGGCACGAGGCCATTATTTCTAAGGTCTCCATACAAGAAGAAAGATGTGGCACTCAGGTTATAATACAATGAGACTTAGAATATTAATGATATAATCTCTGAGTTAAACTACCTTATGAGGGCTTTTCCATATTTATATTTGAAATTATACATGTATGAATATATATGCTGAATCAGTGAACACAGGACAAAAAAATCCTGCAATTTTGCCAAAGTACAACAGGAGAGCAAGAACAACTATTAATTTAAAATTCTAAAACCCTTTCCACACACATGCTACTATATATCTTGGTCCTACAAAATTTGATTTCCCAACACCAGGCTAGATTAAGATTGACAAGGAACATAAAAACCATACCACATCTTTCTGAAATGTTAAGGTATTTCTGGCAATTCACATAGTTGATTATTTTTGTTTATATATCATTTCTCCTTTTCACTAAATCTTATTCATTTTCAGTTCTTTTTCACAGAGGAATGCTTGCTCTTGGAACCAGTCACTATGCTTGAAGAATAGAAACCACATGGCAAGGCCAAGTATGGGTATCTAGCCAGTCACCTAGCTGAAGTCTCAAACAACAACTATCTTCAGTTGCTTCTAATCTCTGAGCAAAAGTCACCAGTATTCATGACTGCAAATACATGAGCTAGCCCAATGAGAGCCACCTAGCTGAACCCAGTCATGTCCCAGAGCCATATGAGCTATTAAGAAAATGATTGCTACCGAGTTGAGTCACTAAATTATGAGATGAATCATTAAAAAGTAACAGATAACAGGCAAATAAAATAGTGGCAAAACACATCAAATTGTGCCTTAACATCTACAGAATGAAATTATCAACGCAAATACAAGTAGGGTCTTTAATGTGAAGAGTTATCCTCTTCATTAACTCCCTATTAATGTTTATTACTTGCTGGGTACTTTTATGCTCCAAAATAAGATTTTATTGCTTTATTCTTTCTTCTAAAGAGAGAGTCATTCTGGAAACCTGTGTGTTCCTAAAATCTAACTTTCATAAAGCTTCCATTTTACCACAATATTTACAAAACCTCAACTACACCCTTTAATGCAGTAGGTTTCTACAGCTAAACATGCATTTAGCTCAGATTGATAATAATTTGTATTTTTTAACACTAATCTATAGTAAACTAATATAATTCAAATTACATTAAACCCTTTTTCAAAGGGTTTAATTTCAAAGGATTGAGAAAATCATGTTGATAACTGACTTTCATAATTTCTTAATGCCTCGTTGACTTGGTGATGTCCAGATATAATGACCAAAAAAGTTTGTTGTTTTTTTAATACCATTACATAACTTGAGGGAAGAAACCACCACAGTATAAATACACCCCCCAGCCCCAAAATATTAGTATGAATCCCAAATCTCACTTCACACCAAACTAAATACAAAAGCCCTGGTGAATTTGTGTCTGAGAAAACACAAGAAACAGAACTCCATTGTTTTTGATTCCAAGGCCTTTTTCAAGCTGAGAAGTTTGAAAAGTGCATGGTAAAGACAGGCCTCACAGAGAAAAAGAAACAAAGTGCCTGGATAATTCTTAGATGGGCTAATCAGTCTCTGAAAAGTCAATAACAGGCAGGGGCCATGAATCAATTTTTCAGTTTATCATGGTTAATTGAAATTTTTGCTGACTATTTCAAGGTTTATATTGCTTCCACAATTGAGAAACCTGGAAATTGTTAACATGGAAAGGTTCAAGATCAAACGAAGGTCAACTGAAATCAAAGCAATCAAGGACCATGTCAGAAGGGAATGCAAGCCTAAGCCTTGCAGCTGCTCTCCTACTGATTTAGTCTTCAGCAGAACTGGGGGCTAGTGTAAACCAAGGAGGCCACCTGATCAGAAAAATGCATTTCGTCTCTCTGAACTTCCATTCTGCTATTTGTTAAAAGAGAAAAGGCCTACACTGATTGAGTGCTTCCAAAGCATACTGTGTTCTGCACTACATGACATCGCTATGCATTATCTTTTTTTATTGAGATATATTCACTTACCATATAATGTACCACCCATTTAAAAGTATACAAATCAGTGGCTTTTAGTATATTCACAGAATTGTGCTACCTCCACCAAAATCTACATTAGAAAAATTTTATCACCCCAAAAAGAAATTTTATGCACAATAGCAGTTATTTCCTATTTCCCCTAACCTTCAGCCCTAGCAAACCACTATTCTCTATGGATTTATCTATTCTGGACATATAAACAAATCATTTGATCTATGGTCCTTTTTCCCCATTCATTAGATGATGGCAACTGATTGTATCCACTTTCTGTTCTTATGAGTGCTGCTCTGAATATCCAGGTAAAAGTTTTAGTATTTTCTCTTCACTATGTATCTAAGATTAGAATTACTGGGCTAATATGCTAACATTTTGAAGAACTGCCAAACTTTTTTAACCCAAAGTGGCTGTACCATTTTACATTCTGACCAGTAGTGTACGAGGGTTTCTCCTTTTTTCATAGCCATGTCAACACCTGTAATTGTCTGTCTTTTTTATTATGGTCATACTAGCAGGTATGATATAATATCTCATTGTGATTTTGATTGTGTTTCCCTCTCTTGCATATTCTTACATAACCCTTATGAGAACAGAGCCAATTCTCGTTCCTATCTGATAAACCAGCAAACTGACTGGAAAGGTTAAGCAACTGACTTGAGGTCAGTTATATGTAGACTCACCCTCACAGTCCTGTATGGTGCTTATCTAAAAGGCCTCACACACAATCCTAAAGAAACTGAACAAACAGGTACTGGAGATCCATATCACTTTGACATTCTGGGATCATAAATTTGTATGGTTTAAGGAAAAAAATCTCTAAGTGAATTTCTTCTCTGGTTCTAATACCAGAAGTATCTGGACTTCTGAGTACAAAGTTTGCATTCTCATTATAACAACAGTGAGGCTATAACCCCTTTCACACCAGCTCAGGGACAAGTTTGGTGTTCACTTAGAGCAGGTACATGGGACTTAACACTGTTGTGGCACCACACAAAATGGCCCACGTTCATTCGGGGATTCTGAAGATGGCAAATTCATCACATTTCATGTGTGTTTTGTGAACCAACCTTTTACCTGGCTTTCTATTTACTTCCCTACTTTCTTTCCCCCTTTTTCTCATTTATGAAATAAATTTACCCAGTCCCTTGCTTGATTCTTTGTGAGTCATCTCAAATATTTTCTGGAATAAAGTGATATAGCAAAGAAATAAACATACCAAAATGTTTTTAAGTGGGCTTCAAAATAGACCACAGCTGCAGGCCCTTTCATTACATTGTGTACTTCCCTAAGCAAACTATTCTCCAGGAAACAGAAAACATTGCTGTACATTGGCAGGAGGGAAAATGCTTTTATAATGTTCTAAACTAGACAAGCTTTCCAGAATAGTTTAGGTAAGGAGAAAGACAGGTAGTCGTTGCCCAGCAGGATAAAAGGAAAAATGCAATGATGCATTTGTACACTTATGAATACATGCAAAGGCTATTTCTCCTAGGTATATCTGAGGATTTTTTCCCTTTCATTTATGTATAAAATTTCTTGATACGCTTGATGATTAGATGCTGCTACTAAAGGCCACAGCTAACTATTAGAATCTGACAGGTGCCCAGGAAAAAGTACTCAACATTTCTGTAAAGTTTCTTCCCTTTCACTAGTACTTATTTAGAACTATCATGTGTGACATCTTTAACAAAGCACTTTCATCTCTGATATTTTTACTTTACCTATGGAGATAATTCTACTTGTACAGACAGATGCATCCACTCAGATAAAAAACTGTGAATCACAAAGTCTCAGCAAGTTCAGCACTGGTCATATAGACTATGGTGTGAGTATGAAAACAACCACTGTATGGTCATTAAAAAAATTGTACTGAAGTATACCAGCTGACATGGGAAAGGCCAGAATGTCTATTGAATTAAATCAAGGTGCCCAATAGTTTGTTGGTCCCAAACAGGAATGTGTGAGGTCCTCTGTGTATATGTATATACATTCATAAAGAGAAGACAGGCAGGATGTGGAAAAAGTGCCAAAAATACTTACCTTTGGATAGGATCTTTCAGGGAGTTTTTACATGTCTGACATTTTTCTTTATAATTTTTTTCTCATAATAATCATGTACTTTTTTAGCAAAACAATAAGTCTCTTTTCCCCAGAGGTTAAAAAAAGAATCCCACAATGTGCAAAACATTGTCCTGGGTATTAAGAAGGAATACAAAATGAGAAAGGAAAAAAATAAGGAGCTAAGAACTCCCGAACAGCTGATATTCCTGCTGGGAAGGCCAGACATTGAAAAGAAACAATTAGGTTGCAAGTAGCATAAAGATGGGTTTCAAAATGAGTACAGTATGTGCACACCATAAAAATTCAGAAAAGAGCAACAGGAACTGAGGAACTGTGAATCTGTGAGTCCATAGAAAGGAAAGTCCTGCATTTGAGAAAGATTTCTGTAAAGAAAGTCACAGAAGCAAACTATATTTTCAGAAATTCACAAAACAGGTGTGGTGGTGAAAATCTATATCCTATTTTCTAAGGCCACTGGCTAGATTAAAATTAAACAAGATTAGCATTCTGGTTGAAGAGCAGAAGATGAGAGTTCTAAAATCCATGATTTTTTGAAGACAATTTGCTAGCCCAAATCCAAGTTACATATACATATACCTGCGCCCTTACATTTTTTGTTTGAGTATCTAGCTTACAGAAAAATATGAAAAATTACATAACAAAAATCAACAGTGACGCAAATAGCCAATGTTTGTCACTGTGAAAATTTGGAAACACCCAGAAGTCCTAAAATTAGAGAACTGATCAAATAAATTATAACAGAATACAAGGCAACAAAAAAGAATAAAGAGGTTGTACAGAGATGTGGAAAGTGATAAAAGGAAAGGCAAAGAACTGTGTAACACATTATTAACTTTGTGTTTAAAATTAGTAAAAACTAGGAAAGGGGGAAGTGGGGTGATGGTATAGGGGTGGATTTTTGATAGAAGGGCCATATCTAAGGGAAACAATAGCTACACAAAGATGATTGATATTTTAAGAAAAGAAATTTTAAAAAAATAGTAAAAACTATGTTCATATCAGGCAAAAAAATACTCATCATGAGCAAATGTGTGAAAACACTTTCACAAAGGTGTTTTGGTAATGGCAGGCAGGTTGGATTTTCAAAGCATTTCTAAAATATAAACTAGTTTCTACCAGAAATTTCAGAAATATGTCAATGAAAGTGAACTTGGTCTACCCTCCTCATTCCAATAAAGTTTAGGACTTCCTAGGCTATCCTCCAACCCCAAATTCACTAGGAACAAGACAAGTCCTGAGCTCCATTTACAGACAAAATCACTCAACAACTCAGTAAATTGTCAACCAGCTCCCTCCGGCCCAGGCAGGTATTGTGAAAACATTTTGAACAACAAAGTCAGGAGATCAGGCATCATAAAGGCAAACTCCTTGGGTTCCAGTAGACAGACTTCAGAAAATCCCCACAATACGATGTGATCTAACTGGCTTAAATACAGAGGGTCTTGGGGAAAAGAGTCTGGACTCGTAAATCAAATTCAAATATAAGCTTAAGTTGACAAGGGCCAATTATACAACCCAGAAAATTCAAGGGAAAATTTTAAATAAGCAAACATTTCTTAGAGAGCTTACATCCCAGCAGATATCAATCATGTCTTTTAGGTGGTCAGATGGAGCTATACACATTTAATTGAGATTTTCAAAGCCAGAGCTTGCAGAATTCATAACCAAAAGGATAAGACCT
Organism: Uropsilus gracilis; assembly: GCA_004024945.1. Lineage (NCBI taxonomy): Eukaryota > Metazoa > Chordata > Mammalia > Eulipotyphla > Talpidae > Uropsilus > Uropsilus gracilis. The sequence continues at coordinate 52,724 of PVHY01008685.1, forward strand.
TGTGTGAGTAATGAGTCCAATTCTGGCAGAAATGAAATTGGCTTGTTCTACTGAAGGGCTGTATTTATTCCAGAACCTCACTCTGGCACAGATTTTCAAGATAAGAATCCTGTCTTCCTCAAGAAACAATGAGGGTTTTATTTTAGGCAATCTTGTCTTGCAGACCTAGAGTACAGACCTAGAGCACAAATTTCAAAAACAGTAATATAGCAAGATTCCCATATTTTTACAGTAACCATATTCAGCATGGAGGCAGGATTACAAAATATTTTGAAACATCAGCTTGAGAGTGAGACTGCCTCCCTTCAAGTCCCCAAGTAAACACGAACCAGCTGTGAGAGCCCCCAGAAAAATTACTTACTGTTTTATGCACCTCATTCTCCTCATATGCAATACATAATAATATCTGGCCTATCAGGGTTTTATAAATTCAATGAGAAAATGTCAAACACTTTGTACACTGTTTGGTCCAATTTAAGCTCAATAAAGATTAACTATTATGCATTATTATGCTTGTTACTGACGCTGTTAATATCCCTCTTCTACTAACTGTACACGCATTCCAACTAACATTTAAAACAACACTGTCACAGACTAAGTGGCCCCAGGTTAAAGTTTAAACTATAATCCAGAATTACATGGAATACATAATATAAATCTCAAAATCAAGAAATCATGGGGTGATAGGCTATTTTTATAATATATAAACTACCTGGAAAATGATAGTTGTTTCATATGACAGACTTTCAATTTTAAACATTTACTTGGCTAGATTACCACAAATAACTATTTAGAAGCAATAAACTGCTTAAAAAATATTTTTTAAGTAACAAATTAACTTCATGGCTATTAAGTAGAAAATCAAAGGGAGATTTGACTTTATCCTCATATCTTATTTTCAAATATTCTAAACTTTGGGATGTGAGCTTGGTTGTTTTTGTTCTTTTTTTCCCCCAGATGAGTAGCTTCACAACATGATGACCCAGTCTTATAAAAATCCTTAGGTTATGAACTTCAGACTCTTCCAAAACACAGCTTATGACAGGGAAATCTTTTGAAAAGTTTTGGAAATCTGGAGCTTTCCAGAATGATGTCCCACCTACATGTGCTTGCTTGAAAGAAAAAAAAATAATCTGTCCTAAATGACATTAAAATAATTGAAATTATCTCGGGGCCCACATTCTCTTGAGCAGAGGGTGGTGCCTGCTCTCCACTGGAGGAACCTGGGGAGACCTGGCGGAGCACACCCTCCCCCTGCCTATGGCCCAGGGGGTTCTGCCTTCACCTCCTCTGGGGTAGGGGTTGGAAAACTGCGGAGCATGCAGGCTGGGGGGGGGGTTGGGGGGAGTCGCCCTCTGGTTCATTCTCACCTCAGTCATTTCACAGCTTAAACAAGAAAAACAACCCAGATACAGATATACTGGAGGAAACAGAAATAAATAAAGGCCCTAAATACACTCATCACTTGCCTCAAAAGAGCATGGTCAGAACTCCGAGAAACAAGACTGTGTAGGAAGAGAGTGAAGACATATCACCAAGTAACACCAACAACTTTGCTGGTGCTGGGACTAAACTCCCTATCCAGAGACACTTTCGATGTGAGCAAGGAGATACCCAGTCTCAATGTGGGAGCAAAGCCACAAAGAAGTGACAGTGGTCCTCAGAGAACTTAGAACCAAGAGAGACAGAGGAGCCAGACCAACCATCCGCAGAGGTCTGTCCCCACCAGGGAACTCCCCCACAGCCAACAGCTGGGAAGTGGTCTCCCAAAACCAATTACCAGAGCTATAAGACCAAAAAGCAACACCAAGCAACAAACATTGGAATGAATAGAAGAGACAACCAATAAGAAAAAGGAGACACTGAAACCAGAGATCATAAGGGTCCTGAGAAAAAGACTGTCTCCTCCACCACAGGAAATTCCACAATGAAGAAATGGGGAGAGCCACTTCACACACCAGACCAACAGGAAGTTTGCCGACATGCTCAGAAGGGCCACCTGCCCCAGTGTTATTCATGGAGATCTGATCAGCCTGGTCTGCAGTCCCCCAGGAACACAGAACTTCACCCAGCAGGTCACTGCCTCAGTAAAGAACACAAAGAGATCAACAGATTAATCATCACCAACAATTGACAACAAGAAAGAAAGGAACTGGAGTGACCAGAGGGGGGACCAAGGAAAGGGAAAGGAGGAGGACCATGCCCACAAACAGGAGCTATGTATGCAAACAATAAGAAAAATTAAAAAAATAAAAATAAAAGATAATTATAATTAGTGCCTGGTGCACACTATTTCTGTCAGCCTCTGCAAAGCACTGTGGCAATTGCCTTTTCTTTGGCTCACAGTTACACTGAATAGACTGCAACCCATACTCTGAACCATAACCGGGAATTTTACACATTTTCACATTTCTTATTAAGCTACCACATGTTAGTAGCTACTGTACATTGATCAAAGTAGCTATGTCCTGTAACCATACAAGATGAAAAAATTTTAGACGTTCTTAGCATCAGGTACGGAAGCCCCAAATCATTAACTTCCTATCAGCTCCTGCTATTTTACAAAAAAAGTGATTTTTGTTTAGACTAGTTCATTTTAATGTTTCTTAGTGTGTGCAGTCAATTCCAAACCAACCAAATTTAAAAGCTCTCTCCTTAATTCTAGTAAAACTATTTCAAAACCCAGGTAAAACCCTCCTATTACACTTAATACAGAATATATCTGCCACTTCAAGTCATATACTGGCACCCATATCGTCTAAAATGTCTTCTGGTGTTGCTGACTCCCACCCATAACTCCTGGAGTTAATGTGACAACCTCCACACCAAGAGCACAGTTTGGGGATGTCTTGACCTCACAGTCTAGCCACACATGGACCACTTTTGGAAAGTGCTTTTCTCCAGTATTCTCTTGCTCCAGTCAAAAACTGATGGAGCATTTTTGCTAATATCCCAGAATATTAGATGAAACAGAGCTTGCTCCTCCTTCCAGAAGGCTGCTTCTTTACTCATTAATCCTTTGGAATTAATCAATGTCCTTTTTGCATGGTTAAATGCATATTGTGAACATAAGACTACCAGAACAGAAGGCCATTCTGTGTAGGAGAACTACTTAAATTCTTACAGGAAAACATAAGACATCAGGTTTTAAGAAAATGATAAAGAACAGCTAAATTTACTGCACGTTCATTATGAATCAAACACTATCTCAAGTCTTGGAGAGGGTCCCATTTTAATAATCACAACTTAATGAGATAGGTGCTATTGCTATTAAGCCACTTCTTGGAGAAGGTTAGGTAACCTATCCATCAGTTTGTGAACCTTTAGTGAAAAGAGCTGCCATGATGTTTGGAATCTACATAGAGTGGTTCTGTATGTTGCTGTTATACATTTGTTACATACAGATATTTATATACATATACAAATTATGAACACAATAGTCCCTAACTTGAAATACTCCTAGATTGAAAGAAGTACTTCCCTATTCTGTTCAGTGCTGATCAATACACTGAATTTTCTATTTGTTACATATTTAGTTTTAAAAGATATTGTCTTAAACATTCCTAATTATATCACAGTTTTACCTTTTTTCTTTCACATTCCCATCCTGTTGGATGAACTAATCACAATTTAAAAAAAAAAATTGTCTAAATCCTTCCACTGAAGTTATGTTTCTTATTATTTTAATAGATTTAAGAATCATTTCTAAAAGCTACTGTCAAATCTGCCTACTCAATTTTTATATTTTATCTATATTTCTTTAAATATTTCATATGTGAGTATTTATATAGAATACATACTACAGATAATTCCAGTATCTGAGTTTAAAGGACAGGGGCATCTAAATTAGTTGCCTATTTCTAATATTACTTTATCTTTGGAAGAAAGTGCTCCTGTAAGAAATACCTGCGCTTTTTCTTCTAAAAACCAAACAGCATATCCACTTAAAGATCTTTCACTCATCTTTCAAGTCTCAGGATTAGCAGTTTAATTCAAGTGTCTCAGGTTTAGCTTTTAATTGTCAAATCTGAAGTAAATAAATCACCACTGTACGGATTACATTACAGGCTATACACATGTCTGATCCTTCGTTGCGCCAAGCCAGAATGGGCTGTAAGTCACATATCACTCACATTAACCTCCAAATTTTTTTTTTCTTATATATTTTTATGTCTGTCTGGGCTACCTTCTGTGAAACCAAAAACATAATGTAACCTATGTTTAAAGTAGTACCTCATAATTGGGAAACTCAGCTTATTTTGTATGTATAAAAATAAGAGGAAAATACTATAAAGAAAGCAGTATTCATTCCAAAATAAGCAACTTTCTCTTTGTAAAATTCAAGGAGAAGATTTCAATATCTATTTTAATTCTGCTTTCAAAATCTTTTGTACCTCTTAAGAGTCCTGGACATTTAAATGTGATATTGAAAGTAAGAGCTTTTACTATCTTCAATTAGAACATGAAAAAAATCTGCTTTCTTCACAGGCACCTATAAGAAATATGAATGTCAGTGCATCTTTATTGGTAGGAGTTTAGAAGGTTTAGTAGGTTCACTTTCCTACTAAGGACAAAGAAACCCCATCACATTCACTCATTTGCTCAGTATCTATGAAAAACCTGTTTATCACAGAACACAGTAAGCACCAAAGATATCCAAATAGGCTGGAGTTCAGTGAACTTATAATCCATTAATTCTTATTTTTGTCACATGGCTTCAGCCTAAGCAACACAAAAAAACTCTAAACAGGCAACTAAAGCACTGATTCAGACCCTTGGCACTCATTAAAAATCTATTACATCTTCATGGAACTCAGTATATCTTCTCTATGCAAGGAGGGTAGACTCAGACCAGTGATATTCAAACTGAACTCTAAACTCATAAGCTTCCTCAAAATTTCCTATGCTCAAGATTTTGGATTTTCAGATGAGGTTTTATTTATTTTTGTTGTTGTTGTTTGGTTGTTTTGTGTGTGTTGTTTTGTTTTTACCACCATCCTTAAGCATCTCATGACACTTATAAATGACCATATTTATAACACGTGAGATAATCTGGTAAAGCAATTCATAGCAACCAGCTCCAGAAACCCAGTCACCCACATCCTGTTTAACTGCCCTGAGGGATGAAAGGCTCAATGTCATAGCTTGCTTGTAATCTACTCATATAGACCAGAATGTTTTGGGCACTGGTTGGGAAGTTCTGACTGAGATGACAGCTAGGGTCCAATTCCATTGTTCTTTCATGATTCATTATGTGCCCCAATGATTCATTATGTGTCCCAATTCTCTCTTGATTGCCCAAATATAAGCTCTCCATGTCACTTTATCTCCCACTCTACACTAGAGTATGCCAAAAGTTCATTCAGCCATCATGCCTTCTCAACATGTAAGCCCACCAAACACCTCGCTCTATCATGCATCAAAGAAACTAGCATAATGAAGATGGTGAAATGAGTGCCTATATATTAATAAATTTTATAAAGCCAGAACAGTCTGAAGACAGATTTGGACACTTTAATAATGAATTAAGATCCACTTAATAGCACCAAAAGAAACCAAGGTTTAAGAAAATATTGCAGCTGTGCTTCACATGGGAGAGCCCAACCAGCAACTGGTGGAACGTTGCTGAGACAGATCTTGATGTAACAGTCAAGGAGAAGCTACTCCAGGGATACTCAGAATGAAAAAGTGAACTGCAAATAACAGGAAGGAGGGGAGGGAAGAGCATTGCCCTAAGATTAGGATGCAAAGGAAGAAAAGCTGTGATGAAATATAGATACTCCAGTTGTGTCTATATACGCATAAAGCAAAATGAGAAAATAATTTTTGTCAAGTGAGCTTAGAAATATGGTTTCCACAACCAGGAGACCAACCAGAAGGTATGAATCACCTGCATCATTATCAGCTGACCTACTGTTTAGAATGCAAAGCCTGGAGTCTCCAGATCTGTTGAACATGAACCTTTAGGTAAGGAGCCTGGGTATGTCACAGGAAGTTTTCCTAACAAGCTTCTGTAAAGAGAGTGAACAGGCAAATATCTCTAGTAGCAAATAAGAAAAAAGCAGGAACAGGTAGAGGGGTTGAACAGTGACAGAACTGATGGTGACAGAGGGCAACCAGACCTTCAAAGGTAGGTATGTTCTGAGATAAACAGCTGTTGTGCATGAAAGGTGTATGCCCAAAAAATGTGTTTTATACCAAAAGTATTATAAACAAAAAAAACCCTTAAATTATAATTATTGTGAGTTTGTTTGGGGGGTGTAGATATGGATGTGTGTAATAGAGGGCAAGTGAGAGAGCAAAGTGGAAGGAATTTTATTATTAGGAAACAATATATTACTGAGAAACTTTAGTTGGGAACAAAGCTGATTGAGATGTAATTTATTTCAGAAAGCTTTTATTTTGTTTTAAGATACAGATTAATTATATTTGCTTGGAATTACAGCAGAAAACCTAGATCAAGAATTCTCCCTACTAAACAGCTAACTGCAGGTCTAGGAACAAATGAAACAAAAGAAATCGGAAATCTTACAGTTTAAACAGAAATAAATAACAATACTAAATGAACTTTAATGATCTGAGCTCCTAAGAAAAATACTATGACTGTATATATTGGCAGAAGAATAAGAACAGTTTTATTTGTAGAACAAGGGTTAGCTGCTTGGGCTCTATGGAGATAGGAAGAAAGAAGGAAAGAGTGGATGAAATTCACTAACCTTAAATATTAATTTCCTTAAGAAAATAAAAGACAATCCTCACATGACATTTAAATACTTCCTTATGCTCCCTGGTATACTACACAACTCCTTTCTTATTCTCTGATGCACACTGAAAGGAAGATAAACAGCATTTATAGAATCCCTGCTATGCTCCAGACACTGCATAAACATTTGACATAAATTATCACATTTAAACTTCACAAAACATCCAGATGTTTGGAAGGTAAGGAAATGGAAGCTCAGACAGGCTGGGTGAAGCTCAGAGAGGCTGGCTTTCAGCTCTGAGGCACTGAGGATGTAAGTCTCCAGGTTACACAATTTTTAAAACTTCCTATGCAATGATTCCAAAACAAAGAAAAATGGAATCTCCAACTCTCAAAACTCTAAGTGGTTAAGATCACAGGGAATCTGAATAAGAACACTAACATGCAACAAAGGTAAAGAGAGGAGTCTCAGCCTCCAAATTGTAGTGTAGTCCTTGGATTGCAGAAGCCAGACATAACACTGGGTACATCACAAGGGCTGATGTCATACCCCAGAACACACATCCCAAAACCATAAACCAAAGACTGATGAGAAAGGTTGGAACGTTACTCTCCGACTAGCAGCTGGTTTATCATTTGTTTGTTCTGGACAGAAGAGATTGTAGCTACTGAATAATGGGTAAATACACATCATAATACTGCACAGCTTATTCCCCCCACACACAAAAATAATTCCTTGTCCAAGAACAGACTTACCATTTGACTCACCAACAACAACTATCAACCTTTTATGGCCCTAGGCATTCAGAACCCCAAGCTGGAAGCTCCACAATAGGCTCCATATTTATCAGCTTCTGGTACAAGGCACAGTCTAATCTCTCCCAAAATTAATAAAAGTATCAAGGTTTTAAAAGTGCCAGAAGACCTAGAATTCTCTCTAAAAATTAGCTAGCA
>PVHY01008686.1:0-12402 GCA_004024945.1 Uropsilus gracilis
CCCCCCCCCCCCAGTTCATATGTTGAATTTCTCACCTCCTGTGATGGTATGAGGGATGGGGCCTTTGGAAGCTGATTAGCTGAGTAAATTGTTCCATGGGGCCCACACAAGAGACTGTGAAAGCATTGTCTGTTTCTGTCATAAGGGTGGGCCGTGGTCACTCGCACTAGTGACCTAGTAAGGAGACCCCCCCAGAGCTCCCGGTTCTTGCACTGCGTGAGATACAGGGAGGTGGCTGTTTATCAAAAGCAAGTGCTTGCCAGATCCTCATCCTGGACTTTGAGCTTCACAACTTTGAGAAGCAAATTTCTCTTTCATAAATCCAGCCTGTGGTATTCTGTTACAACTGTCTGAGAAGGCTCAGACATGGAGGTTCTCAACTTGGCTGCTCATTTAGATTTTTCCGGGAAGACTTAAAAGTTCCCAGTGCTCTAGCCCCATCTCAGACCCATTTAATCAGCTACTTGGGGGGTGGCGTGGAGGACCCAAGAGTTGTCATTTTAGATGCTCCCCCCGCCCAGGTCAAGGCTGCTAACATCACATCACTCACACCACCTCTGCACCCCTTTGTTGACCTGCTACAGTTGGGGTGACAAAGGCTGCATCTAGATGCACAGGAAAGTGAGGAATTTTTGTCACTACAGCCTGAAGTCGGATTTCCCACTGGAATAGGAAACAAATGCCAATTTTGTTTTATTTTATTTTTTATTTTGTTATTATTATTATTATTTATTTATTAATTTATTTTTTGAGACTAGGTCTCCCTATTTTGCCCGGGGAACTGTAGACTTATGTTGCCCAGGGTACCATGGACTCAAGTGATCCCCAGCTTCAGCCTCCCAGATAGCTGGGATTATAGGTATGCACCACCACGCCCAGCTATTTTTTGAGACTAGGTCTCACTATGTTGCCCTGGGCGGGTCTCAAACCTGTGGACTCAAGCAATTCCCAGTCTCAGCCTCTTGTCCTAGGCTGGAATTAAAGGCACACGCCACCAATGCCAAGTTTGTTTTAAAAGGGCTCTTGATCTACCTAATAGTAAAGAGTATGATGAATCCTATGGAGCAGTTGATTCTTACATTTGAATCTCAGCGCCTCAGCTTCCTCTGAAGAAGACTTCATGGTTCCAGAAGAGCCCTGGGATTTGCTAGGAATATAATTGAAGTGAAAATTTGGGGATCATGCATTGGGGTGACAGAGAAGGTGATTGAAATAGGTTTTCAGCCCCCAGTGGAAAGCAATTTGGAGAAACTATGCGGTTCTGTAAACAGCATCCTTTTTTTGTCCTGGGCTGGGGTACAATCCTTGAGGGCTGAGGATGGTTCCTGCCTGATTATATCCAGCGATTATTTGTTTAAAACTCTAAAAGAAGAAGAGCAGATACAGTACATTTGCACTCAGTTAACCACGCAAACATTTTTAGGCTAAGAAAATAAACAAGTTAATTGGTGGTTGGTTTTATTACCCAACTGGTTCAGTTGCACAGGCAGGAAAGAATCAGGTCCTAGATTGGAAAAGGTTAATAAGTATTTTATCGAGGAAGAGCACAAACTCAAAAAAATCTCTGTTCTTGGTTAAATTTCTCTGAAATCAGAAAGCGACCCATTTGGTAGTAAATGACCAAACCTCTGTAAGAGGTGACATGGCTGTTTTTAATTCTGAGAGATGGGCTTTTCAGAAATGACATTTGTTTTGGTGTTTGGTGTTTTCGTTGCCATATTTATTGCCTTGAGTGTCTAGTGGGAGTAGTTTTCTGCTCCTAATTACCCAAAAAGCAAGAGCAAAATAGCTCGAATTTAAAAAAAAAAAAAAAAAAAGGAGGGGAATATATCTTGAAAGTTTCATTAATTACAAAATGAAGTTAAATGGAGCGTTCAATAAAAGTACTTCTCAGAACTGATGGAGGATTTCTCAGAAAGGGCCCATTAAAGCTGGATCCTCTAAAGCAGTGGAAATCCCAGGAACAAAAGCCAAATGCCTGGGAATTGAGTTTCAGGAGAATTTTTGAATTGGTGCAGCTCGGTAATTTACAAAATGGGATGGACTCACTCACTGTTCAGCTAAAACGGGATAAGACATCGAGCTTACGGGGACCAGGCACATTCTCTTTTACTATAACTCTTGCTATTGTTATGGTTTCGACTCCCACTTATTAAGCGTTTTTCTGTGAGCCTGCGTTTTGACATTCATGACTTTACTTTGGATGATTACAAGAATACTGTGCCTTTCATACAGTCATTAGGAGATTAGGAGATGATGCCAGCTTCATGGTGTTTATGTAGTGACATTTGAAAGAGGACTTGGATGTTTGTTAAAGCCAATCTTGAAAATTTGACGTCTGTTGCGTTCTTGTGCCTTACAAATTGGACCTCCATTCAAGAGGAAGAAAGAAAAATAAATGAAGTCAATTTTCTTTATTGCTTCAACTGTGGGCTACACTTGGCGTTTGAACAGATAGCTTCCAGGGTCACTAGATGCTATTCCACGCAAATCTCAGTTTTTGACTATTGCAGGCAATCCTGATAAACTTCTAAGGTAAATTCTGATCCTTTGGTACCTGAGAAATAACTGCAAATTGTGTCTGATAGATTGGAATTGCACTTAGAGAGCTGCTTAAACATCTTCTAAGTGTGACTGACTGCTTCACTTTCTTAATTACACATATGAAGAACTTGGGATAAACAGCTCTGTGGAATTATTAAGTCAGGTATCATCTTTCATTTACCTGATCAGCACTAAACTTGCCTTAGCTAATGAAAGCTATGGCTGCAGTGTTTCTACAAATAGAATGCTTAGTAAGTTTGTTCATTTTAGTCACTGCTAAGGACTGACTTTATTTTATTGGCTTATAGCATTCTATACGTTGCAGGTGTTCATCAATCGACATCTGTACGTACTGCATTATACACCAAAAGGCCAGTTCTGTTGTTCACCATGCAATTGATGCCTTTTACCAATTCTCTAGCCCCGTTCCCTTTCCCTTTTGGTAGCCACTGATTTCATCTTAGAGTCCAAATGTTTTCTTTTGTTTTAAGCATTTGCTTGCTTTCTGTACCATATATTAGTGAAACCATAGAGTCTTTCTTCATCTGATCGCTTTTGCTAAGCCTCATCTCCAGTTCCTTCCATGTTGTGACAAATGGCAGGATTTCATCTTTTTCTGTGGAGTTAAGCAGTACTCCATTGTGTATTTACAAAGCAAACGGCATCATTCTCTATTACAGTCCTACGAATTTGTGTTTTTGAAATTTGAAATTTGTGAGAAAATGCTCTCCTGGTGTGTAAATGGTGTTGTTTGTCACCTGTGGGAATGGACTACAGCTGTCGGAGAGTCAGAGGAGGCAGACACTTCTCCGTTGTGCTGGACTGTCCCAGGCGTTTTGGGGATGTACCCAGCCTATCTGACCTGCCTACCGCCACTGATGACCACTGGTTCCAGTGTGACTGAAACAGCCCCCAGGGATTTCTAGAAGACCTCTCTCACTGAGACCCACCATTTGGGTCTCACAGACACCCCGGCAAAGACTTTGGGTTTTGTTTTGGGTGGGATGAGAAGCCAGCAGGCTCTTGGAAGCAGAGAAGTGAAGTGATCTGACTTGTATTTAGGGAACACAAACGGAAAGTAGTGGAAACGGAGGTTTTTTTTTTCATACCACTATTTTTTACTGAGGTGACATTGGCTTATAGCACTACTCTGATTCTGAGGTACAGGTACACACCTCTTCAGATGTAGGTCTGAAGAGGTGCATACCAGGGCATGCACAATTCTCTACCACAGACCATAGTGGCCCCCTCCACACTTCACTCCCATCCTCCACCCCAGTAGCCTCAGATCTACAAGACTGAGGTTTTTCTGTGTCCCTCAGCCCAGCTGTTCCCCAAGCGAAAGCTGTGAGGTGATGGCTCAACCTCTTATCTTCCCACCTACAGTCTGTCAGCTGGCGCCACCCGAGGCCCCTGTAAGCGTCACTGCTAAACTGCTATCCACGGCAGAGTGGCATCCTTGGGACCCAGACCCTGTACAGGCACAGATGTTAGAGATTGCCTCTGATGGATCTCAGTGGCATCGCTTCCCCCACCCCCCGCAGTCCATTGCTACTCCCCTTCCTACAACAGGTAACAGAGCCATGTAACCTGCAGAAGTAGCTCTGTACTTGAACTTCATGCTTTGCCAGGCCACCTTCCTCTGGGCACTTGGCCTGAGCAGACACAGGCCCCAGATCTGCTGCCCTCTGTTCCTGGGCTCATGTTCACCCTGCTGTCTTGGAAGCATTTCCTGTAACTGGAATCTCCCATGCCAGTTCTGCCAGACAATAGATAATTGGATAAATCCTAAACTGGAAACTGCAAGCAGTGAAAAAGAAAAGTACACGTCCGTCCCATGGTAAGCACACTGCTTGAGCCTTGCTGCTTACTCACCAGCTCCTAGAGTAAGTCCTTCCCGACTCTGTCTCTGTGAAATGTCCTCCGTCTCCCTCCAAGGGCATAACAGAATCAGGGTTGTATCCTGGTATGTGGTGCTCCAATGGAATGGCATATTCCAAGATCTCTTTTATCTTATGACCCTGGATGGATGTGGGGCTGCTGAAGAGACGAGGATAGTAAGGGTAAGGTAAGTGCCCTTATAACTTGCTAAGCTTGGTGAAGTGATGGGAGTGAAAGGTGTTATTGTTACTGCTGGTGTGTGTGTGTGTGTGTGTGTGTGTGTGTGTGTGTAATCTACCAAAGTCTAATGTAACCTCATGAACTCAATGGTCTTCATTAACTCAGGTCATCCAAACATAGACCACCAACAATTAGTTTCAGATTTTTTAATGTGAAAGGATATGGGGACAAATGAATGACTGTGTCGCTGAGTAAATTCTTCCATGGGGCCCACACAAGGAATTATGACTATTTCTGTTTTAGAGTGTGGTGGTGAGTGAGTGTTTGGATCTGAGAATGGAAGAAGAGTTTTTTACAGCATAGGCATGACTAGACTGGAAATTTCTGGTTAAAAAAAAAATGAAGCTTTTATTTAGATTTACTGAATAGTTTGACAAATACCTGGATTCAGCCGAGTGCCTGAAAGTTTCTCCCCCTGGGGGAAGGTGGGGCTAATGACATAAGTGACTACAGGCTTCACTTGCAGTGTCTTAGCTAATTTACAGATTGAAGAAAACTTGATGCTTCAGAAATAAGAGGGGAAGAATTCAGACATGACCTTTGTGGATATCGAGTGTGGGAAAATAGCTCTACAAAAGGTCATCTCCCGTAATCGAAGGGCCTAGTCAAAGTTTAACAGAAATTCTCGGCAATCAACGTGTGAAGTTGTAGTCATGAAGAAATGATCCCAATTTGACCATGTCAGAAGACATGAAAAATACAGTTCCCCTCCTCCCTGATCTTGAGGGAGATGAGAAATGAGAAGACATGGAGCCTTGAGAACGGAGACTTGAGGAAGTGAAAAATAAGATCCAAACCCCTTCTTGGAAAAACAACAAGTCCTGAAGTTTCAAGAAGTCCCGTTTTCCACCTCACAGATGTGGTTTTCTTCATTTTTGAAGAATATCAGCTCCGCATTCTTAGTTCATCCACTTAGCCTCTTCTTCCTTCCATCTCATTGAGATACTTTTATCAAACCAAAAAACAGAAATCAGCTTGGCCAGGAAGATCAGAAAGAGATCACAGGTTCGTCTCTAGAAAACAGAGTGTTGACAGAGCCCGAGGAGAGATGAGTCAGATGAAGAGCTTTGGGGGCGTCTGCGTTAGGGGGTTGCCACAGCCTTTGATCATAAACTGTGGACGGTTAGAGCTGCAAGGAACCTCAGCGTCACCTTGTTCAACTCCCTCATTTCGAAGATAAGAGAATAAGGGCTCAAGATCTAAAGAGCTTGCCAGAGATTGAACTGCAGACCAGCTGCTGAGCTAGTGATCCAGTGGCGGATTTTTGATGAGGAACTTTCTGAAGTTCTTGAAAACAGTCTCATAGACTGATAACGAGAGTAAAAAGGACTTGAAGGATTTTTTTTCCCCTTAATAACTGTTTTAAGTCTTTATCGTTGTCCATTTCCTTTGGTTCGCCTTTGACCTTCACCACCCAGCTGGTCAACGTAAATTGTAGCTGTTAACTTGCTTCCCTGGACATGTTTGTGAAGGATGCTGTTTTTAAGGAGTAAGTGGACTCCAGAAGGGGAGATTTTGTTGGACATCGTGTACTTCCAATCTGTGAGTCCATCCAGAATGGCCTTGGAAGTTCTGAGTAGGCTGACACAATGCAAAACCGAACTCTGGTCTGAGCAAGATTGCATGAAGCATTCCCTATATTTATGGGCTGATTCGTTTTGCAGGAAAACCTAGCCTGAAAAATCTAACTAAATCCGCCCCTTGGAATCGGCTTCATGCTTGATGCATCATCTACATTTTGTCTGTGACCTTTGCCACTTAAAAGAACTACCTTTTCATAGGAAATGATTTTGATGTTGAAAATGAATTTGATGTTTGCAAATAGATAGCTCTATGAAATGTTGCTGCACTGCTCTACGCTCCTAAAAGGTTGGGAAGCTTATTTTTATTTGATCCCCGGATCTTTGCTGTGATTTGAGACTAGATTGTAAACAGGCCATACTGCAAAGGGAGGGGCTACCAGGAGACATACAGCAGAAGCAGCTTCAGAAATAGAAATTGAATTTGTAGGCAGTGAGATAAGATAATTAGTTTTGATATTTAAAAATATCCTCAAACTAGCAGAGTCTGATGTCTTGGACAGAGAATGGAATTGAGTTTGAATCCTAATTCCTCAAATAATAGTGTAGCGTAAACTATCTACTGTGTATAAATATATATACTTAAATCTAGATAGATGTGTGCACACATACATTCCTTTTAAATACACGAATTAAAGTGTCAGTTTAAGTCCCCCAATTAAAATAGTACAATCATTTGTACTTATAATTCTTAGCCTCAGTTTTCATGATAGCTGCAGGTAATCTGGTTAGCCCATTATCTGCCTTTTTGGGGGGGGGGATTGTTCAGAGTCTCCAAATCCAGAAAACCAAGCACTATTCTAATTTTTGCGTGGAGAACAAGAGCTGCTTTTGCTGTTTACTCCAAGTTATATATTTGTTATCCAGTTGGTCACTGCAGATGATGCCCTGAAAACAATTGAAGTCAGTAAAACAAGAATATGAAGTGTTTGCTCATGTTAAATCTGGGAAAATTCAACTCACCTTCGGTTGTGACAGAATCTCTGTCGTTCTGAGTTGGCAAAAGCCAGATCCTGGCTCCAGATCTCAAACAGACCTTTTTTCCAGGGTTGGGTCATGATTTGGGGCTGGAATCCTGCTTGACAGACGTGTCTCCCCTGTTGAGGTCAGTGGGGATGGAGAGAAAGAATGTCCATTTGCTGAGCTGACATCTCCCACCGCCACGGCTCTGGCATCCCACTTTCCACAGAGAAAAGGCTGGGTAGGGGATGAACTTGACAACAAGAGGGACGATTCTCCCTCCTCAGTGTGTTCTCTCCTGTCTGCTTCTGAGTAAAGAGAAGTCAGAAGCATGAAACCCTGCGTCCCACTGCTCTGGGGGATCTTAGAAGGGTTCATCAACCTTGGAATTTTTGTTTTCTTCTCTGCCTCTTGTCATAAATCTCGGTTTCAAAGGAAAGCTAAGAGATGGTTGTTAAAGCCCAAACCTCCAGGTCAGCTCTGGTTACATCCAAGGCCAAGATGATGTCCAAAACCTTTTGTTGAACTGAAATGCTAGATTGGGTTGAAATAACTGAGCTGTTCATTGCCCGGGGATAGGAAATCTCTGTTGTAAAAAGGTGCCCGCTGGTGGTGTGTGGGTGTTTGCATATGTTGTGAATGGGATGGGTCTGGAATAGCACTTGCCTTGTGGGGATCAAACACACAAAGCTGCAAAACCCAATGCACTTTAAAAAATGGGAAAGTTGGATAAGGAAACTATTCCCTATTTTTAGGGCACATTTCATCCAGGTACAGTTCTTTCCATTGCCTGAAGTTTTCGGTGTCAGACCAAGTTTTTTCTTGCTCCCCAATACCTCATGTGTTTGTTTGCCATCTGCTCATTTCCATTGCAAACTGCTCTTTACACGGCGTTACCCAGTGTTAATTAGAACATGTGTGTCTTTGTCATTCATCTGGGGAAGGGGTTAATGATGATTTATGTCCCTTTAATTGGTTTTTCTCCAAGCTGTTATATGTCATTTGTTATTTTACAGGAGAGGATGAACACCTCCATTTTATTCAGGTGGCTTTTAAAAAAAAATGGATCTTGGCCTACATGTCTTGCTGTTTCAGAAACATGTCCATCAAGTTTCTATTCAGTAGATATGCTTACAGGCATGTATGTACTGCTTACAGTGAACAATTTATTTTTATCCACATTTTTCGTTTGTTAATTTATTTTTGTCTATCTGACATTGTCACATAATTCAAGTGGAAAAATTGTCAACCAGTATTAGTCTTCTCCTTCTTATTATCCCAGACACTTGACTACTGTTCCCAGAATCTGTATTTTTGGGCTCTTCTGCAATATGTATGTTTTTAGAATTAGGAATCAGGTGTATGTATGTTACCATGTACATGTATGAGTATGTATGTGTATATGTTCCTCTTCCCCTATCTTATGCAAGAAGGTGGCAAACACAAAGGCTGTTCTGCTTATGTGCTTTTTACTTAAATACATTCTGGGGTTGAGATGTCAGTAATTCAGGATCTGAACTGCCTCTTTGTTAAACCACCATCTTATTAATTTTATTCTTATTAACTGATCGCTTACTGGTAGACTTTTCCAGTTTTTTTCTGGACTCCACAGTGATGCTGTAGGGAACTTTGCAGTAGGATATATGGAAAGGAAGTTCACCTGGGGAGTCGCTGCAACCCAAAAGGAGTTTATCATCTGGGTTGAGTCTGTCAAAGCATCCTTCGTAGAAATGGCTGTTTTTTGAGTGCCTATGGCTGTGTGAACAGACATCAGGCATTCTGATGTTTGTGAAAAGAAAAAAAAAAAAAGAAAAAGAAAAGTGTGAAATCGCTATCTCAGTTTACAGTTTAATTCACATTATTTTTCTCTGATTTTGAGTGATGCAGATACCATGAACAAGTCAAAGGAAAAAAAAATAACTTCTTGTACTTCAAGGTGTACATATATGAGTTTCAAAAATGGAAACTCTGTATTTTCCCCTTATACCTCAGAACACTAGTAAATTTCATCTGGTTTCCAGTAAATCACACAGCTAATTTCTAGATGGTTGTGTTATTAACAGTAAATATGCTATGCATGTTTGAAGACTGCAACATTTCTTTATAAAATACCATAAGCATATCACTGTATCAGATTTGTGCTGCTATTATTGTTCAGAATCTCAAACTAATCCTTAGACTTTGTGTTTATACACGATAGGTTTAAAGATATATTTAAGTCTTTTAAACTCTGACATGTTGCTTTTCACTAAAAGTACACAAGTTCTAGAGAAATCGCATTTTGACAGACCTGAGAAAAAGCATTATTTTACAGAAAAAAGATCACTTTCTCCTTTCTGCTTTTCTTTATGTGGAACTTTAGTGACTGCTCCTTGTGATCATTTGCAATGACTTTGTTACGGTGAGTGATGTGGAGAATGCGGTGCCCTCTTTCGGGAAGAGTCTGTCATCTGCTTGAGGGCCCCCATCCATAAGTCCTTGCTTGCTATTTCAAGTCCTGTATGCCTCCACCCGTGAGAAAATATGAAGTCCACGTGTTGGTAGACTGAACTTTCTATCTCATGTTTTCAAAAGGCCAGCTGATAATTTGCATATTAAAGACTGAGTCATAAGTTCACGATATGGGTGCCATTTTCTCTCCACCTAGAGTCCCTCACTGTGGTTTCTTCCGGCCATAAAAGAGATGGCTCCTAGCCGGGCATGGTGGCACATGCCTGTAAGCTTCAGCCTATGAAGCGGCTGGAGCTGGGGATTGTGGTTCGAGACCCACTCTGGGCAATGTAGCAAGACCTAGACCCCAAAACAGCTGGGCATGGTGGCATACGCCTGTAATCCCAGCTACCTGAGAAGCTGAGGCTGGAGATTGCTTGAGTCTGTGGTACCCTGGGCAGCGTGAGCCTGCAGTTCCTCGGGCAAAAATAGCGAGATCCAGTCTCAAAAAAAAAAAACAAAAAGAAAAGAAAAGAAAAAAGAGACGGCTCCTCTAGCAAGTATGAATTGTGAAGATGGAGTCTTGGCTGCCTTCTCAGAGTAGGGGGATAATTGCATTTGTCATTGCACCGATCTCTGTGAATAATTAGACAGGAATATATCTATTGTCCAGTCAGGAAATGGACCAACCTCCCAAAACGAAGTTGCTGTGAATCTTTAATTGCAGTTTTGAATTGTTAAAATATTATTCCAGACAGTCACAGAGCCAATTTCAATCCTTCCTCAGATCTAGACTCACAACATTTTAGAGTTATAAGAAATTAGGGAATGTGATCCAACAACGAACCCCAATTTTATAGGGGAGGAAACTGAAGCTGAGAGACGTTTAGGACCTTTTTAGTGAGTGAGAACACAGCTGATACTCTTGGATCAAGATTCCAGACTTCACCTGGCTGGATTGTTCCAGAAGTTTTACTTAAACATGCTTTACATATATGGATGTATGAGTATGTACATATATGCATAAATGAAAAGTGTATGTTATTTTAGAAATCAGTTCTCAGTCTCTTAGTGTGAAACCCTTTGGTAGGTGCTTTGTAAGTGGATTTGGTTTTGCTGAAGACCCTCAGCAGGAGAGAACCCCACAGAATGTCGTTTCCAAGAAATACCTGAACAGTGTACCTGTGGAGACAGCCGGATGGGGAAATACAGTCCTAGGATGCTTCCTGCTGTGTGGAGATGCAACTGTGTGGCTTTCATGGCCATTGAGTGACTCTGCCTATGTGAAGAGAGAAGCCAGAGGGGCAGAAATGTTGGGAAAGTAGATGTTGGCACTGATTGGTTGGACTGGTGAGAAATGGTTGGCTTCCTGTGAAGCATTTGAGGAAACCTCTTGTGAGGACATGCATTTTTAGCAAGGAGAGAGAGAGAGACAGAGAGACAGATAGACAGAGAGAGAAAGAGACAGAGAGAGAGACAGAGAGACAGAGACAGGGACAGAGACAGAGATAGAGAGACAGATCGGAAATGAGAAAGGCAGAAGAAAGGAAAGGAGGAGGTAAGGTAGCTTGAGTGTTACCTGTCTTACAGGTAAAACACCTTCTCAGAAGTTTTTCATATGAACCAGAGGAGCCATGACTGTTTGGTAACAACTGTTTCACCATAGTTCAGAGTTTTTAATTATTAAAAACGTGTCTGGCAGCTGCTGAAGCTGCGTTTCCAGCTCAAGTCCTTTATCTGAATTCAGACACCCGTTGTTAACTACGGACAGACATTTATACCTTAACAAGTCTGGGGCTTCGACTGTCCTCTCACCTCCCGCCCTGACCAGTTCTGTTCTCATGAAGTTGCCTCTTGTCCTCCACATGGGCCACGTTAGAACTCAACTTGCTTCTCTCTTCCCTCCCACCTACCCCATCTGGGCAACAACCTGCCTGACTCTGCTTCCTTGATTCTCTTGACTCCCACCTCTTGTGCTTACCTCACTATGGTCTCAGTCTCATTGTTTCTCCTTGGAGATGCTGCAGCATCTCCCATTTGTCCTCCCCACCTCCCCCCACCCCACAGTATTTGCTTCTGTCCAGCTTGTCTTCAAAGTTGCTAGAGAATTCTCTCTGAGAAGGTCAGTCCCCTGCCTGGAAGGCTCCACTAGAGATAGCGTTCTCTCCTGTCTCTCATCCCTGGTCCCTCTTCAGCCTTGTCTCCTGCTGCCTCATCCCCAGAGGCTACCCTGCGGCCACACCTGCCTCCTGTGGAGGCACCAGGGTATTTTCTTCCCCCCCTGACCTTTGCATGTGCTGTTCCTTCCGAGCTATGCAGTCTGCTTCCTCCCTTCCTCCCTGCTCCCCTCTTCATTGTCCGCTTCACACTGGTCTTTCTGACCTCCCCTTACAAGACACTCATATAACAAGTACTTGGGTGCATTTACTGCCAGGCTCTGACCTGAGGACTTTATATGTATTCATTCATTGACTCCTCAAAACTGCAAGAGGAAGGAAACATTATTGTCCCTATTTTATGGGAGGAAACTGAGACCTTGTCTGAGTGGTCAGTCATCTTTTATTAGACCTTGTTTGAGTGGTCAGTTGTCTTTCATTAGACCATTGCTGTATGTCTGGGCCAGAGACCAAGTTTTGCCTCACTTTGCACTCAGTTTTGATTTGTGTGTGGCATTTATGTGTCTGTCTGTTCCTCTTTAACTGTAGACATATATGAAAGCTATTTTTTAAATAGGTCATATTATGAACACATGCTGTTCAATTCAGAA
>PVHY01008686.1:12502-60391 GCA_004024945.1 Uropsilus gracilis
GATAGATAGATAGATAGATAGATAGATAGATAGATAGGTAGGTAGGTAGGTAGGTAGGTAGGTAGGTAGGTAGATAGATAGATAGATAGATAGATAGATAGATAGATAGATAGATAGATAGATAGATAGATAGATAGGAAGGATAGATATATCGGACGGACACATGTGATTTTGCTTTTACATTTGCGGTAGCATATTCTTTAGCATATTCTTCTTGTTAGATTAGATAGATAGATAGATAGATAGATAGATAGATAGATAGATAGATAGATAGATAGATAGATAGATAGATAGATAGATAGATAGATAGATAGATAGGATAGATAGATCGGACGGACAGATGTGATTTTGCTTTTACATTTGCGGTGGCATATTCTTCTTGTTTCTTTGACTGTCCTAAGTTATCATCAGGTAGGATTTTAGAAACAGGACTGGTTATCATGATCATGCAGAGGTGAAGAGTACTTACTGCATCAGCATCATGTTGCCCCTTGAGAACCAGCCACTGGTGCCCAGTGAGACTCGCAGCTCTTTCCGAGGCCACACTCTCGCAGTCTGCAGTGGCCAGTCCTCCCTTCTGGTGTCTGTGGGTGGGTATTGGTGGCCCCCTGGGCCTCAGAGTTTCTCCAGGTAGTTTATGGACTGGATCCTTAAGGATAACTTCCAAGAATTTATATGTGGAATCTTCACCAACCCAGAAAGAGATTGGGGCTCTCAGAGCCCCCTCAGCTCGCTCCACGGACACAGACGGATGGCTTCTGGCCAGCTCACTGCTTAGCAGCTCATGGGCACGCTTGCCTCAGGTTGCGCCCTGAGAACTGGGTATTTGCAACCGTCAAGAATGCACACAACCTGTTGGGCGACATAACCTTCCTTGGCCTTGTATCCTAGTCTGAGGGGCACCCTGTGGAGCACAGCAAGCTGGTGGTATTGTCCCCTGATGAGAAAACCATCTCCTGAACCACCTTCTCCTTAGCCCCTGGCTGTCTGGGAGCGCCTGCCTAGCCTTACCTGCTGGCCACGGGCAGACAGGAAGTTCGACTTGCTATTTTTAATTTGCTTTGTTTGTTCAACAGTATTCCTTTTTGTTCAACAGTATTCCTTGGGGCTTGTTCCATATCACTACATGAAGAGCTTCCTCTTCTCCTTTATGGGTAAATAATAGGCCATTATGGGGAGATACCATAATTTATTTACTTGGTCTCCTGTTGGATATTTAAATGGTTCTCAGACTTTTGCTAACACGAACATTGCTGCAAAGATTGCCTTTCTTCGGTCAACATTTTGCACACATAGGAGTGTATCTGCAGGCTGAAATCCTGGAGCTGGAATTTGGGGTCAGAGGGCAAGTACATTTATAATTTTGATAGATAGTGCCAGGTTTTCTTCACAGTGAATGTGTCCATTTAGTCTTTGATGAGTAATTTATGAGGAGGCCTGGTTCCTTCTACCCTCCCCAATGCATGGGAGATGTGTCGATGTTCATCCATCCTAGTGCATTAGATCCGTAAGTCTGCGTTTCTCCTACAAGTAAAGCTTAGTATCTTGTCATGTGCTGGTGAACTGTTTTGCTTTTCTTTTATATTAGCAGACTGTTCAGTTGGCCCTGTTGGTCCTTTCTTACTGATTCCTTATATATTAATGAAATAAGCCTTTTGTTTCTGATTTATGCCCTATGTGCTTCCCTGGTTTGTCATTTGTCTTCTGTCTCTGTTTATGGGGTTTCTTCCCAGGCAGAAAATTTTTATTTTCATGTAATCAGATTTATCCATATTTCCCTGTGTAGCCTCTGGGGTTTGAGTCATCACACTCCTCTGCCCCACGCCTAAATGATAAAACTCCCTTCCACATGCATGCGCATGCGTGCATGAAGTTGTTTCAGAGAAGCGGTAGGATGCAGCCTCTTAGAAAACAGATTCTGGAGTCAGACTGACTCAGCTCTCTTCCTGGTCCCAACTCTGACTCGTTCTGCGGGTTTGTGGATGAAACGTGGAAACGGGTTACGAATACAGCCTTATGTTACTAGTCACAATGGAGACCAAAGGCAACAGCTTTGGAAAGTGTCTTCTCTTTCATGACCTAAGATATCGATTCTCTCCAGATTTAATACTTGTATAGTTGCATGAGGACAGAAGCCTGGCTTCTCTGCATCCCTTTTGCTGCTCTGCCTCCCTCACAGCCCTCTCCCAGCCTCACAACAGCACTCTCTGGAAGCGCATGTGTGCCCGTCTTGATTACTTGACTGTTTATTTGGATTGGAGGGGGAACAGCCTGGAGTTCTGGATGGAGCCACCTTCAGGGTCCTTATGGGTGGGCACCTATCCTCCCAGCCCCCTAGAACCCAGTACCTGGCTTGGAGCTGTTTCTTTCCTGTTGAAAATGCTGATGTGTTTTTGCTTTGAACCATCTGGCAGCCCCTGGTCCCGAGGTCCCTGGTGTCTGGAACCACTGCTCTGTGGCCATCGTTTCTGGGCATATAAATGGTGCCCTCCCAGCACCATATCTCTCTGGGCAGGTGCCTTTTCTTGTTCTCATTCACATTTTCAGGGAACATTCCACATGGTGGGAACTCAGCAGATACTGTGACCAAGTGAGTTGTGAGAAGTAAGAAGTTTGGTACGTAGGTCCTGTTCGGCAGAACCGTACACACATCACTTGGCTGGGTCTCCCTTCCCCTGGGCCACCGAAGAAGGGGTGTTCCAAAGCAGTGCGTGATCACCCCGAGCATCTTAAGGCTTCAGCTTCTGTCTTGCTGCATTTTCAGTAGTGTCATCAAAGACGTTCACTCCTTATAAACGTTCACTGTTACACCTGCCTATCTCAGACACCTGTCATTCGGAGGCAGCCCTAAGAATGAGACCTTCATTCCTGGCTTTTATCTCTGTGGCTCCCGTTTATTCTCCATCGCCTCTTCAAGTAGTCCCTTTGTAGACTTAATTTGAACAGCAGCCCCCTGACAATCCCGTGGTAGAGGAGGCAGTGAAGCAGTAAGTCATCTCATATTTAATTTTCCACCCCGTCCTCGCCATGAATAAGGCAATGCTTGGAGCACAGGTGGCGGTTTTACAGCAGGGTGTATCAGATGTTCTTCGTGGCTTGTCGGCACTGTGCTTGTCGGGACAGTTTAAGGGCAAAGGCAGAGGGCAGATTATGAAGGAGCAAAAAACAGAGGTGCTGAGACAGCAGTGTTCTGTTGTGTTACATTTGACGTGAACCCTTACGGTGGGCCAGCTGCTGCAGGGGATGCAGAGACAAGCAAGTCACAGTGCCTGGATGCAGGGTGATGACTGTGTGATGGCCACTTTTCTTATATTTTTCGTTTGGAGGTTTGCAACAATTCTTTTTTTGTTTTTGGAGATTAGGTCTCCCTGTGTTTCCCGGGGTACCACGGACTCAAGCGATCCCCAGCCTCAGCCTCCCAGTAGCTGGGATTACAGGCGCCTACCACCATACCCGGCTGCTTTTTCGAGACCAGGTCTCACTGTGTTGCCCGGGGTAATCTTGAACCTGTGAACTCGAGCCATCCCAAGCCTCTTGCCTCCCAGCGCTTGGTCAACAGGCGTGCGCCACCTTGCCCCACTGCAGCAATTCTTTATTCCGCTTCTGTGTGTGAAAAAGTGGAGCTGAAGCAAAACGGGGTCACTCGATGCTGATCGCCATGTGATGGCACAGCCAGGCCGACGCGAATCCCATTGGGCCTTTGCCATGTCACATGACCTTTGGGAGACTTAGGACTCAGTATAGGGCAGGGGAGTAACATAGTGAAGTCAAAATGATGGCATAAACATCAGAGAAACTTGGTGCTATCCTCCCTGCTGGGGCTTCTTGGTGCCGAGTTACGTGATAAATGCAGTCTCTTTACTCCTGGCTCACCTGCAGGTAACAGAACAGGTTTCTGAAGTATGTGATAAAGGTGCCCTGCCTGTTCCTTTCTGGCCGTGATCCCGGGTGAAGTTAAAACAGCAGTGGCACCGCTTGGAACCTTGAATCTGAGGGTTAAATTTAGAGTCTTGAGTTCCCTGAGCTGCCTTGGTGTGTCCCTGGACCCTTCTGTCTCTGCAAGGCTTTGCTCTCAGGCCTCATGCCTGCCTCACGCTAGCTCATGTCTGTGGGGGACAAGTTACCTCACCATGCACCCAGAAGCCAGTGCTGCCTTTCACCATGAGCGGGGGGGGGGGGGGGGTCTCGTCGAAGCATTCTGGCCCCTCTGTGAAAGATTCCAGTGGTCTCCTCTCACTTCCAGAAGGAGCTTCTTCTGGAAATCTTGGGCTCTTGCTGTAGGTCTTAAGTGTTTTGGAAACAAAATGGGCAATGAGAGAATTCCTGCCTTGTGAGTATTGGATCACTTTGTTCTCTGGCACAACAATCGCTCCTTTGTGTTAAACATCTGAGAACAGAAGTTCTAAATAACATTTTTATATTCCCTGTTGATAGGCGTTCTTTATTTGGGGACGACAGTTCGGTGCTTGTTCCTCTGTCAAGTTCTGATGTGCTCTCCCCTTCATCAGTGGCCAGGATGCACCCGGCCCTTGGGGTGTGTGCTCTGTTGATGGCTGGCGGCCCACGGCCCGGCCTCCCTGGTGTTGTCCCTCCTGTCTGCAACAAGTGACCGGGGCACCATGGGATGGTGAAGTGGCCAGAAGCTAGGCCCCAAACCCACGGCCTGACCATGAGTGTAGTGGCTGAACTTGCAGCCACAGAGAGACCCGATGAGCAGGCAGACCAAAATAGCCTCATCCACCTCCTTCCTGGAAATGCAGAAGGGCTGTTCCGGAGGTCCAAGAAGGCCTAATTTGGTAACAACAAAAAAAAAACAACCAGCACTTGTTCGGAAAAGGAGCTTGCATTACAACCCTGAAGCCGGTGCCTATCTCAAGTTTTTGATTTTCTCCATCCCCGTTCACACGTGCTCCAGAGGCTGAGCGACCAGATCCACAACAAATTGGGTACAAGTAGCCTTAAAGTTGAAACTGCGGATCCTTTCCCTTTCTTTCGCATGTGTATCACTCCGAGTCCCAAGAACATAAGTACGTGTGCTCTCGTCTTCGGGCGAACCCAACCTGATAAAAATTCACGGTTTTGCAGTGAAGGAGGGCCTTTTTATTTTATTTTTCAGCTGATTTATCAGCACATTCCTTCAGTGGCATAGTTGGCATGATAAAAATATGATTTACGCCCCAAGCTTGTTTATTTTCCTGTGTATCTTTCAGAGCTGTCTCTTCTTGTTAGTCAATCAACAAACCATGTTGTGCTGTGTGGAGAGCCAGACTTCCCAACCTGGCTCTCCTTTAGCTAATAAAAAGGAACCCTCTGGTGCTGAAGTTTATTGATGTGAGTCAAAGCTACATTTCTTGCTCCTCATTCCTTGAGTGAATATTTATTTTGTGCTGCCCGTGGGCCGAGCGCTGTGCTGACTCTTTGCGTCTGCCTGGGATCTGATGGGAGCTGTCAGATGGGAGGTGCTTGTTTTCTCCTGTAGAGAAAGTGATTAGTCTCACTCACCACCCTCCCAGTCAGCTGGCCCTGTGCACCCATAGGAGAGCTACAGAAGCTGATGCAGCCACGAACCTCAGGCACTAGGATGATTGGATTATTTTCTAAGTGGAAGAACATTTTCCTCTTCCTGTATAACCCTGTAAGTGAAAATGGGAAAATCGCTCTCGGAACAGACAAGCTCAAGAGATAATAAAAAATACCTTCTACCAGGCAGCCTGACAGTCCCTGCATTAGTCAGTCAGTGTTTGGATAAGAACAAGCCCCTCGAGGGGCCTTGGAGCCCTTCTTTGGATCTTAATTGATTTTTGTGTTCACTCTGCTTCTTTTAATTCTTTGTGGACAAGTGATTTGTTGTGCAAAGTGGCTTTCCATGTTATAGGCACTGGATTATGTAATAACCATCCTTATCAAAAGATCATTTTTGCTGGCTTTTCCTTTTTTTTTTCTCTGATTCAGCTCGTGTTTATTTTTCTTTTTCATTTGATTTCTGTTTAGATAGTTATTGTTTCTCCCACTTCATCTACCCTCATTGTCTGTGGGGAATGGGAGGAAATGTGGAGAAATTTGGTTCTTTTTTGTTCTGTTTTCCCATTTTTATCATCAATTGACTGGTCCTCCTCAGAAATAGGACTTTTCCCTGGTGAACTGGTTATATAATATGGTGCCTGGCCCCTGAGAAGCTGGGCTATGTTTGTCAGGAGGGATTACGAAGCTGTTTTGGTCTGTTGTCTCTGAATCGCTGCCATCGTTCACCCTGCTAACCAGGTAAGCGTGGCGCATGAACAGAAAAGCTCCTTACAGAGGCCCCCTGGTGTGTAAGACAGTTCTAGGATATTAGCCAGTAAAATCGCTTTTGGTAAAATGACATGAGATGCTCCATCCATGTCTCTTGAACAGACCCCATCATAGATCCAGAACTTGGAGACCCAGAGGGCACAGGCCTCGCTCAGTCACATTGTCTGGTGTTCTGGTACAGTGTTCTCTGTGTGCGTCTGTGTATGCACATGTATGTG
Organism: Uropsilus gracilis; assembly: GCA_004024945.1. Taxonomy (NCBI): domain Eukaryota; kingdom Metazoa; phylum Chordata; class Mammalia; order Eulipotyphla; family Talpidae; genus Uropsilus; species Uropsilus gracilis. The sequence continues at coordinate 19,012 of PVHY01008686.1, forward strand.
TGCACACACATGTACATGTATAGGTACCACATGTATGCGTGCATGTGCGTACCTGTGAGATGAAAAGCATGAAATGCTCCATTGTTTGTGCGGTTGTGAACAATGGGTTCGCTTTGCACCGTAATGAAGAAGACAGACTTTGTTTACAGCAGTATCAAAGTGAGCCAGAACAAAGCAGATGACAAGTAGCCAGGCATGATCCAAACACATCCACTGTATCAGGTTTCTGGAACCTCTGAGTCCAAGGGTTTGGTCTTCATCATGAACTGTTGAGAGGTGATGTTTTAAAAGCAAGAAAGGAGACGAAGCCAGCTGTGGAGACGATTAGAAAGCAGATGTGTGCACTTGAATGCTGTCATCTCGAGAGAGCAGGCCTGTGCTCTCTCCTATCAGAGGCACCCGAGGGAGAGCTCTCTGGACGGCCTATCATCAGAGTCCAGCTCCTCTTGTAGTTGCGTGCAAATTCACACAGGCCAGGGCTGTGTGGGTTGCGACTGCTTTCTTGTGGGCACCATTCACCCCTGTCTTTGTAAGTCCATTGGGGTGACCTTGCCGCTGCAACAAGGGAGGGGCAACGCTTGCTGAATCTGGAGGTGGGGTAGCCGAGTGGGCAGGGAAGCAAGTGCTTAGGCAGGGGTGCACATTGCCTGCAGACCTTCTGCAGGCTGGGAGGAAAATAAAAGCAAACTGACTCCCCCTGGACAGTGTATGGACTTCAGTCAGGGTTCGACTTCCTAGTGAAAAGCCACCCCTTTGTTCTAACTCCTGAGTCTTCATCCAGGTGAGAGCTGTTAGATCCTGTCGTTCCATTTCCATCCGTCTGGTCTGGCTTCGGTGCCAACAGAGGGGACAGTGCATTTCAGCTGCACACGTAGTCTGAGCGGAGGCCCCAGCGCACGCACACCCTGTTTGTCTTCTGCGGTTTTCTCTGTCGCTGGGAACACTGACCCACTGTCCGACTGGTTCTGTGACGGGGGCTGGAGTCACCACAGTAGGTCCCAGACCCGTTAACAGACCTGCTTAAAGGGGAGGTGACAGCACGCTCCGGGGAGGCCCTGGGTTCAGTGGGAGCTTTTTTTCTTACAATGAGTAAAGGCCTTGGGGTGGGCCAAACCACAGCCACACCGCAGACAGAAGACGCTTGAGCCAGACCACAGGAGGCACTTCGGACTCCTTTTTTGTGGAAAATCAGTCTTGATGAGCCGGCCTTTCTGATGACTCCATCATGAGGTTTTCTGATAAAGCAGAACCAAGTCACTGAAATCTTTGTTAGGTGTTCTGCATTTGACACTGCAGGGAGAGCCGGCGGCAAGCTCTCTGTTTTCATTCTAGCGGATCTGAATCATCCAAGTCAATCAGGAAAATGACTGTCGTTGATGAGACGAGCCCACAAAAAAGTCCAAAAATACTTTGTCTCATTTGGAGATGTGGGTGCAGGCGGGGAGCGTCCTGGTACCAGCATGTGGCGCATCATGTGGGTGCTTCTGGTCTACTTGCTATCTCTGAAGACAGGGATGGTGTCTGGGGGATGTCTTTGGAGAGGTAGGAGCAGACCCAGGGGACAGGCGGAGGAGATGGCCATAGCCCTCAGGTGAGAGCGTTGTCTGGGATGCTCTAATGACGTCACATGGATATTTTGTTTATATATATATATATATTTAAAAAAAAAAGTTCAAAGTAACACAGGTATATGGTCCAAAACCCAAATACTTTGGAGGGTATTTAGTAAAAAAATAATGGCGTCTGTGTTGCTCCTTCCCTATGACAACACCCTTTAATTCTCCCTTCCCCTCTCTCAAAGTTTTTTTGCTGATCGCCTCCTACTTTCAAATAAAGGACGTGTCCATTTGCACTAGTGTGCAAGGGCTGTGGAAAGGGTGCACACACCACGTGGTTTAAGCAACAGACAGGTCGGAGGTTGGAAATTCAAGGTCGAAGTGTTAGCAGAGTGTCCCCCTCCCCCAAGGCTCTAGAAAAGAGTCTTCACTGCCTCTTCCACCAATGGTGGTGGCTGATCCTTGGTGATTCTTGACCTGTAGCTATGCCTCTCTTATCTCTGCCCATGTCTCTGTCTTCACAGGGTAGTCCCTTTTTGTTTGAAGGCACCAGCCCTGTAGGATTAGAGTCATTTGGGAGGATCACATCTTAACTCGATGACTCAGCAAAGACCCTATTCCAGGAAAAGGTCACTTTCACAGGCCCCCGGGGTGAGAACCTGAACACAGCTCTGGGGGAGGGGACACATCTCACCCACACCTCCGCTGTGTCTCTGCTCATGAACTCTTGGCTGTGAGGTGGCTCTGCTTCTTCAGCCTCATGCTCCCTGGAAATTCTTCCCTCCAGGATTATCTCACTTTTCTCAGTTCCTTCCCTGAAGGTCATTGTTCACATTTCAAACTTCCTTTTTTCCCTCTGCTAGCCATCTTAGTACGTTAAAAAAAATGAGCACATTAGCTCTTCTCTCACCCCTCCCTCTCTCACCCCTAGCCTCTGCCAGCGAGTACCCAAGCTGATAACAGGTGGGTTCTTCTGGGTTAACTAAATGTTTAAATCCGCTGCCCTCTGTCCACAGGTGCGGACTCAATATTTGTCTGTAGTTTCTGTAGGTAGGATTGACAAGTGGAAACCAGCAAATACTGTTTTCATTCTTTATTACTATGCCTGTGTCTGCTGGATTATATTGCCAGGATTACATGCCCTCTGGGTTTTAATTAAAATGCTTTATACCATGCGAAGAATGACAGTATAATGTATGTTTGTATAGTACTTTAAAAATCCGCATTTCATTTGACTTTAGTTGGCTCATACTTTTGTAGCTCAATTTGGAAACTCCATTTATTAGTAGATCTTGAAATCCTATTGCATTACATATTGAAATGAGGCTTTGTATCCTATTATGAAACATTCGATCACGTGAAATAATACCCATGTGGGACTCTACTCTTTATGAGTTTTTAACAGCAGGTAACTTATTCTAAGGCAGGGCTAGTCAAACTTTTGGATCTTAAAGCTTTTTTTTTTTTTTTTCAAACTTAAGGACCAAATTTAAGAATTTGGAAACGCTAGCTTCTTATTTTGCCAAGTTGGGATATTATAAAATTGGTTATTCTTTATTCTCATTAGTTAAGTAACATTTAATACCCATAAAGTAGGAAGGACGGAATCTCAGGGTAAATTACACTATTTTAAAATAGGATACATTGAACTTCAAAAAATCTGTCTTCTCTTTTTTTCAGGGTGGGGGTGCATCCTGGAATAACACTATTTAGTGGAGTGTGTTTGGTTTTAGTGAATTTTGAACATAACTGTTCATTCCTCCACTTATTGACTTTAGCTTTAAGAATGTTGAAGTTTCTCATATGACTTTTTGTGAAAACACCCCCGCCCCCAGAGCAGAATGAATTCCTTGCTTTGTTTTGGTGAGAGCTGGTGGGGGATGTATGGCTGTAACTAACCACGCTTATTGTCAAGAAGGGACACAGCACATCATGACATCCTAGGACCCTGTGGTGACCTTCACAGCCTCCACGAGAGGTGGTGAGACTTTGTCTTCCCACGAGTTTACTCAGGGGAAATCCACAGGAGACCCAGGTTAAGAGCAGTCCAAGTTGACTCAGCAAGTCAGTTGCAGAGTGAGAAAAGGAAGTCCAGCATCTTCAAACCCCATCACCCGCTAGTCAATGGCCAGGGTCATACTTTGTGTCCATGGGGTCATACTTTTGGGGTCATACTAGGCCACTTTGGTTTTTGAATAACTGATCGATGGTGTGAATCAACTTGGGTTTCCAATTAGAAGCAGAGGGAGCCGCATCCCTGGGGGGTTGGGCTGGAGAAATAGAGGCAGATGGCTATGGAACACAATCCAGCCCCCCTAAAACAGGAGGGGGGTGCGGTTCTGAACCTGCAGTATTGCTGAGTGTGGCCTGTTTGATGGGAGTAGGGTTCTGAATGGAGTGGTCCACACTGCCATCTGTTTCACTGGTGACCTGGGATATGAGCACAGAAAAGATTCAGCTATAACTCTCAGGTCTGGCAAAGGTGACAGGTGTTGGTCTCATGTGCTCTAGCTCTGTGTCACTTAGCTCTTTTGGCTCTTAGGGGTTCCATCAGTAAAAGGGGGGAAATGGGACTAACTCATGAAGATCCAGGATCAGAGCAGACTCTTCCCATTGGGAATACTCTGATTCTTCTAAATGTCCTGATTAAGAATCAAACTTGAGGTTACAGGCTTTGTAGCTCTCCCCAACTCAACAGCAGGGGCCAGAAAGTGGCCCCCAAAGGAGTGCCTCCACCCCAAGAACCATGTTTTATAATTTGCTTTCCATTTTGTACATCTGTATTTTGTCTCTACCCAGGTTCCACATAACCTTCTGAGGACCTCATGGCTCGGGTCTTTTTTTTTTTTTTTTTTTGAGACTAGATCTTGCTATGTTGCCTGGGTAACCGCAGACTCAATGTTGGCTGGGGGTTCCACAGACTCAAGCGATCCCCAGCCTCAGCCTCCCAGGTAGCTGGGATTACAGGCTTGTGCCACCACGCCCAGCTATTTTTTGAAACTAGGTCTCGCTATGTTGCCCCAGGCAGGTCTTAAACCTGAGGACTCAAGCAATTCCTAGTCTCGACCTCCCTTTCTAGGCTGGGATTAAAGGCACACACCACTGTGCCTAGCCCATGGCTCGAGTCTTTATTCTGTCCTCATAGTGGATTTTGCTAACACCTAGGGAACATGGGTATTAGGATGCTGCATTCGCCAACACACTCCAAGATATGATCGTTGTTTTAGTTGAAATCGAGTGAAGAATGACTGCAGTACAACTCCAAGATTCGAATCACTACATAGCACATCTTTTCCATAACCCATATTAGGAATATATGTGTTCACTGGTAACACAAACATTTGCAAGTTTCAAATAACCTTGGACTTTAAGAACTCTGGCATCCGATTGCTGTGATCCCAGTGACGGGGAAACCTCATCAAAGGCCGAGGGAATTCAGTTTCAGCACATTTTCGCTTTAGTCCAGTCATGTTGTACATGGTAATTGTTATAAAACAGAAAAACCACCAGGCATCCCTTTATCTCCCCGGCAAACATGCTAAATAGCCAGGAGTTTGCAGTACATAAAAGGAAGCCTTCTCTCATGCTGAAGCTTGCCAAACAAATTGTGACCCCTAAAATGAAGCCCAAAGAAAGAATAACTTAAACAAGCTTCAGTGGGTGGAAAATAAACACTAACTTTATATGTATTTTGAGAGTGTGAAAGACAGGTGGGAAGCAAATCCTCCAGAAGAAAGAAGCGCTCAGGAGGGTGGGGAGGAAGGAACACTCTGGTAGTTTCTGGAGCTAAGTTCAGACAGTTTTTTTCCCCCTCTGGTTGGTTGCTCATAGCCACAAATATGTATATTATTTCCTTCTCGCCCACAATTTACTACAAATCATCTTTCTAATATACTGGGGAATCCCAAATAAAAATCTCATTTTTCTAAAAACACACAAGTCTTTGAGTCCAGCAGTTGAATTATTCCGTCATTCATGTCAAGAATGTAAACGGTGTAATTGAATTGTTTTCCTGGGGGATCCTATTGTCCACCCCAAGTTGTCTTGTCCCAAATTTATCTTGTAAGTGGCTCATGTGCTCAGGGTGGAGCTGGGTCGCTGATGTTTTGAAACAGCTCAGAAATCTCCAAGATGTCCCTGGTGATTAGGCTCTGCCCTTACACCTTACTGTGTGAGGGATTGTGGAGCTTTGAACCCTTATCTGAGCACTGAGATACTTTTTTTTTTCTTTGAGACTAAGTCTCGCTATGTTGCCCGGGATAATCTCAGTCCCGCGGACTCAAGCGATCCCAGCCCCAGCCTCCCAGGTAACTGGGATTACAGGTGCCCGCCACTGCACTTACCTGCTTTTTTTGAGACCAGGTCTCGCAATGTTACCCAGGGTAGTCTCAAACCCATGTACTCAAGCGATCCCTGGCCTCTTGCCTCCCAGCGCTTGGATCACAGGCGCGACCCACCACGCCGGGCGCACTGAGATAACATTTGGGAAATGATCGTGGTTCTTTGAACTATGTCCCTTATTCAGGCATGTCAGGGTGGTAGTAAGTCTGCTGACTTCACAAGTGCTCAGGAGAGTGGCAGGGCTTGGTAATGTAACCTGGACATGCCTGCCAGCCCATTGCCTGCTTTCAGCCCCCAGCATGATCCTTTTCTATCAGCTTCTTCATATTCTTTTCCTTGTCTGCAAAATGCCCATTACCACAGCCCCTTTCCTCCTAGCACTGGTGCAGTTCATATGAATCAGGTGCTGAGAACAGTGCTTAGCATGCACCAAACACATGGAAAGGGCAGCTATTGCTATTTTTTTTTTTTTTTGAGACTAGGTCTTGCTATTTTTGCCTGTGGAACCGCAGGCTCACGTTGCCCCAGGTACCACAGACTACAGCAATCCCCAGCCTCAGCTTCCCAGGTAGCTGGGATTACAGGCATGCGCCACCACGCCCAGCTATATTTTTTTGAAACTAGGTCTCCCTATGTGCCCCCCGCGGGACTCGAACCGCGATCCCTGGCCCAGGCCGTGACTTCCTAGGCTGCCGCTTACAGGCATGCGCCACCATGCCTGGCAGGTATTACTATTTTTCACAATAAGAGACATGTGGAGTGAATCCCAACTGTGTTCTCCCCAGGGATAAATGTATTCTCTATTAAATAGGTTTTGTTTATAGAGGTGGTATCTCCTGTTAGTGCCTACCCTTAAAATATCAGCTCTGCAATAGCAGATGCTCTTTATTTTGTCTCTTCAGCTTCCTTTTGAATGTTTGCCTGCTGCCGATTCTGTTCTGGATCTAGAACTGATAGGTTTCTCGGTGTGGAATGTCTCCATGTAGATCTGACTTATTAAATTGACTTGGCTAAGGGAGAAAGTGACATGCAATTTGATAGGAGCTTTCTTACTAATGGGGTATAGGCAGAAAGTGAATAAGTAAAGAGGATTTAGAATGTTAATGAAGCAGGTGATAAGGGGAAGTAGGTGCTATCACTTGAAAGTGAAGTTTCTGTTGACAAAATCATGACAGAAAGATCACGATGGTACCTCTTCTGCCTCCTTAAAATTTTCTTCATCTAATAATCTTAGTGAATGAAGATTTCCTTGAGGTACTTTTGAGGTATTAGGAAAATTAGCGTTTCACGGATTTGAGAAATAAGATTGAAGATATACATTTACCTTTGTGTTGTTTTAGTGCCCTCATTTTTGTTTTTAGTTTTCAGAGGGTGAACCTAATGCTAAAAAGTTCACCACCTGACACTGACTAAAAGGTCTTCTTGACATTTGAGAATTGAATGCCCCCTCTTAGTCCCTCTTTTTGTTAAGGTTATGTAGTCATGCTTGACTTTTAAATACTACAATTAAAATTTCCCCTTCAACAATATGAAAGTTTATGATAGCCATAAACTGAGTGGCACAGTAATTATTATAATAAGCATTATAATCCTTTCTGGCCAGTATTTTATTTCACTTGATTACTCTTAGGTTTGTGATTATTATTTTTTTGTGGTTAGTTTATTGTTCTGGTCATTTTTAATATTTTCTTTGAACTTATGGCCACATGTGGCTTCAGAAATTCATTAAAAAGGAGTAATTCCACTAGCAATGGGGAGGGGGGAAATTATGTAAATGAAGGGGAAAAATCTCAAAAATGCAAATAAAGTCTGGATTTTAAAGCATGGATTACCGAGAGATGAATATAAGAACACTTTCAAAGGTTATCAACTGATTATCTTGGGTAACAGTTTCCTTCCCTGTAGAGCCATCACCCTTTTGAGTAGCATATGTCTTGTATATAAGAAGGAAAGACACTAGCACCACTCTACCTCATGGTCAATGAGTTGGAGCAGTGCCCATTATAGATGTCACAAGGCATGACCAAAAGGAGTCAGCGTTGAAGAAGCAGCCTGTAGTCGTACAAAACTGCAAATAGATTATTGAAATATCCAGTGATACCAGAATTTAGTTCTTATGCTTTTGATAAATTTGATTCAATTTTCACTGCTTAAATTTTTTCTTTCATTAACAGTTAACTCAAAAATTCACTATCTCCTTCACATTCACCAACAATAGGCCTTCTTGTTGAAAGGTCTAGTTTCACCCCATGTTCTCTGCAGCAGTGATAATAGTCTCTGCCAGTGGTCTCCGAGATGCAAGTCCCGGGTGCAACATGTCATTCAACATTCTTTTATCAAGGGCCTCGTGTGGAGGGAGGATAGTACACTAGCAGGAGTGTGTGTTTTGGGATCAGACTGTTCTTGGCTCAAATTCTGGCACAGCTACTTGCTTTCAATGTCACCTTGAGCTTTCTCATCTTTTAATCCCAGCCTGCAGAGTGGGAGGATGGAGGTTCAGGTGTGTGACATTCATGGGAATTCTAGTGATATTCTTGCCCCCCTTCCTTTCTCTTCCCCACTAAAACTCCTGTCCACAGTGGGCATGGGGGCAGACATGGGAGCTTGAAACGATCCTTGCTGTAGTGAGTCAGACACACTGTATTATGACATCATAGACTGGTCCCTTCACCTCTGGGCCTCGGTTAACAACTCTGAAGCCTTGAGGGGCTGACCTTTATGATTATGTCTAAGAGCATTTTGAGGTCTGACCTATGAGTCCATGATATCATGAAGCAGTAGGTTAAAAGATAGGAAGCTGACAATGAGAAGGTAAACGGGCAAAATCAACCACTCTACGATGTTGTGAAGGACAAATCAGTTGGACATAGTGACACCTTAGATATGATAGATATGAATCAGATGGATAGACAGATAGATATGAATCAGGAATTTCTCTAATGTCTTGGTCTCCAGTATATCCTTCCTAAGATACTCTATCCTCAGGATGGTAATAGATAATCATTAAGAAAAGGTTTCTAAACGGCCTTTAGAGAATGCTGACCTAAACAGGTTGCTTTCTTCCAGACTCCTCAGAATCTCTCATATGCTCACATGCACTGTGATTCCTAAATGGGCAGGGTAGTCACAGTTGGGAAGCGTTTCCAAAATGTATCTTACATGGAATGAAAATAGTTTTGAGAACCAGGGAGGACCTTACTAGACTTGCATTTCATGAAAGATATTAAAATGCTACTCTATGGTTTGAAGCCAGAATCTCGTAGAATATGGAGGTCATTGATGTTACCCACTGAACAGGCTAAGTGTCAGCCACTTGCAAGGTCTCACAAGGACCAGAAGTGTGTGGGATCCAGTCTCTGCAACGTCTGGTGTCCAGCCTTCAAGTGAGACATTGTCTGTGAAGCGAAGAGCTTCCCTGGGAAAATAATATCCTAACAGATTGTTGACACACAGCTGGTGGAGGTGGTGTCCTAAAGGCCAGGAACCCTCAGGTCTGCCTTAGCTGTGTTTCCATCTCCCTCCCTCCCTCCCTCCCTCCCTCCCTCTCTCAGTCCTGATAATGGATACTACCCCCTGTCCACCTCAGAGAAGTTCTGAAGATAAAATGAATGCGTGATGCTCTCCTCCAGTGGGAGTGAAACCCTTGGCATTTTTCTTTCAGGAGGTTTTCCAGAAGGGAGGCTGGGCTTTGCTCTTGGGTAAAAAGCATAGTCATTTAGCCACGACTTTGAAGCTCAGCTCTAGAATCTAAGGAGATGGTACCTGAGGAAACGGGCTCCACACATCGGCAGCCACCTCTGTAGGCAGGACGTGGTATTTGAATGTGGTTGAGTGAGCCTGCGGCCTCCCCCCTGTGCTCTTATTTCTTGTTGATGAAATAGGAGCTAGGCCTCACGGCGGCGTCTTTTACGGTGGTGAGATCTTCTCATCAGTCAAAGCTGTGGACTATTTCGTCACTGGACTTTGCTGCCTGTTAGGCCTTAGGAAACGTTTTGGCAGGTCGGGCCGTTATTTTGCTCATGTTCTGGGGAGCGTTTCTCTGACCTTTACTTATTTACTGAAACAGTCCGGCCTGTTTTCTTTTAAGAGAGCGTGAAATGCAGGGGAGTCAGTCAGCACAGGCGGACTTTGGTATCAGAAGACTGACTTTTGGGCTCCTTGGCTTGGTGTAGCCTTTTAAAGCTAAGGGGTCATTGGTCTCCTTGTTCCTTATTCCCACGATTTTCAAGGCTCTTTTGGGCCGTCTCCCTCCCTCGCACTGAAAAGCAGCTACATGTATGTTTAGTCATGTATTGAAAACATTTCACCACATCTGAAACAGCACTGAGAGTCTGCTGTAGGCATCTGAAGTCTCTCCTGTTCTGAAGAGTGATGTGGCAAGGCGAGCATGTGCAGGAGAGCACACCTCAGCATGGGGTGGCGATTTGGTGACCTGGCAGCCTCGCTGCCCCCTATCTCTTAGGACATGTGAACCCACCTGTGGGATGGACATGTGACGTCCTTCAGCATCTCGCTCTGGCACATTCTCCCTTCTCGCTGCCTGCTTTTGCCCACCAGACCAGTCTCCTGGGATTTTTCTGTCTCACCCCATGGACGACCTCACTCATTGGCGGATCTGATGGGCAGAGACAGGTGAGGATGCCACAGCAGCTCTGGAGACGAGAAACATGTGTGCGTGTGAAGAGCATTCGTTCTTTGTCCCCATCTGCTTACCTGCTGAGCTCGTTCTACTTAAGGCAGAAGATGCCACAGGACCCATGTCTTGTCACTGGCATCCCCGTAACTGTGGGCTCAGCTGCTGAGTTAAGACACCCCTGCTCAGCCAAACATGAAGTGACTTTGACATGTATAAACAGCCGGAGTGGTTTTCATGAAGGGCCTGGTGTCATCTCATGATCTGTGCTAATAGCAGGCTGTGGCTTTGGAAATGTTTCCTTTGCCCGTTTGGTCAACAAATACTGGCCTCGTTGTCCTCTCTGTCAGCGACACGCTAGGGAAAAAAGGGACAAGTTGCTCCTGGAGCTTGTCTGTGAATTCAGAGATCCTGGCAGTGCATAAGCAACCCAAAAGTACGCTGCTGACTGAGGACAAAAAGGATGCTGTTGGCCATGGGAGGGGCTGACCACTTAGTCCGAGAGATGAAGCTTTGGGCCCAGTACTGAAAGGTGAGGATTGAGCCCTGGGGAACCTCCAGGGAGACTTTTGGAGACAGGAGAGAGCAAAGTCTTGACCCGAGTTAAGCCCTCTCTTCCCTGGTCCTTCTTTGATGACCTCATGTATACATATGTACCACTTGGGGCTGTGACCTGACAACTCTGTGAACCTCTACATCCTTGGGAACATCCCTTAACAGCAGAGATGGTCTTAATAGAATGCTGGTAGTAGTCTGGGATGCTGGGGGTGGGGGTGGGGCAGGAAGAACCCATTGGAAACTGAGTTATCCGTCCCCACCCCTTCTTCAAAGCTGTCATATTCTGACATGTGACTCAGAAGATAAAGCTGACTTTGTTTCTTCGAAAAAAAGTGGTAGGAAGTACTTAAGAACACTGTGAGTGGAAAAAGAAGCAGGGGAAGCTCCCAACTTAATTGGGCTATTGGAAGAGCTACTGCCTGACAAGTGCTGACTTTTTCATGGTGCTTTTCAAAGTTTCTATTTTGCAGTAAATATGCGTTCACAAGAAGTTGCAAAAACAGTGCAGAAAAGTCCTGTGTCTCCTTCATCTGCTTCACCCAAGGGCCTCTCTTACTCATTCTCGTATGTAGTGTATGTTTTGGGGGTGCAGGCTATGAACACCATGAGATCGGCATTGGGGGGCTCCCTGAGTCTCATTCCCTGGGTTTTACCTGCAATACATTTTGGGTGCCTGTGTATCCAACTTTCCCCCACGGCTGGATGACTGTGTCCCCGCCGGTGTTCACACTGCCGTCAGGGTACAGAATTATTCCATTACCACCAAGAAACTCCCTGGCCTCGCAGCGCTTTTGTGGATGAAAAGCAGCAGCAGATGTTATCCTCCTTCTCATCTGGGTCCTATTCTCCAGGAATCTGCAGGGAGAGAGGTTGGATGAGTCTCTGAAGTCGATTGCTTGGCTTGGCTGCCATGGAATCTCAATTGACTTACAAATGGAGATCGGCAGTGGGACCTTTTGAGGGGAATACTAGTATGAGGAGCATCTATAAGTCCAGAACAAAGACCCGGGTTCGAGGGAGCAGCCCTGACCTCATCACTGCCTTTATTGCATGGTATCATGCTATCGATACCTAATTGATTTAAGAGGCCAGTTCGAGTCATGTGACCACAGTAGTTGCTTTCCAGGAAGAACAGAACCCTTTCTGGTTCCATGTGATTTGGGGGATTTATTCTCTGTGGGACTTTGGCTGCCACATTTCTTGAAGATGGATGAAGAAACACGCCCATCAGAAACAAGTAACAGGTTACCTGAAAAGTGGATGCAGTTTTGACAGAAAAGAGAACAAATCTTAGCCAAGCTGCCCCTTGGTGGGTGGAGGGAGAAAGCCCAAGGATGTACAATGAGCAGGAGGACTGAGGTGCAGGCTGGAAGGGAAACAGCTATAAACAGATTGAGGGAGAGACAATGGATTTAAGGGAAAACATCTGCAGGCTGCCTTTGACATCCAAAAGCTGCATCTGTGGCTCGGGACCAACCTTGTAATGCTCAAGATGGAATGCAAAGGGGCCCAACGTGGACTCTGAAAGTTTCTGCCTTTTTTTCCTTTGCCTCGAGATTTTCTGTTTGCTTTGCCCAGAGTGCTGCCAGCACTGATGAAATGAACCTGTACGGTCCGGGTTTGTGACGCGGAAGTGGCATTCCTTAGACGCTAACCTCAGAACAATTGAGTTCAAAGACTTTTTTTTTTTTTAACCTGTAATGTTGTAGGCACACTCATCGGAGGAGCCCATTTACTCTGCCAGATGAAACCTCTGGAAAGCTTGCCATGGTCTTGCCAACAATTTTATATTTCAAGCAGTGTTTGGTATTAAAGAAACTGGGGGGTGGGGGTGGGAAGCTGGAAACAGGAAGAAAGGGAAGGATAATGTTCCAGCGTCTCTTGATGCTCCGTTGATCTTAGCACTTGTCAAATTTACCCCTTGACGTCTATTTTTTTTTTTTTTAAACCTGGAGTCATTTGTATCCAGTAGGCACAGCCCCAGAGGGTAATCCAAAGGAAATAGAGATCAGGCGTTCTCGAAGATAGGTGAGGTCTCCATTTCTCTGAATGGAAGCCAAGAGGGTTTTAAACCTCACTTGCTGACACAGCCTGCACGATGTGATGCTGGTACAGTTGAGCTTCATGGGCCGTGATTTCTCCCATGAAGAGCTTGAACAACCAAATCCATGTGACCCGAAGATTATCCTGAGATAGAGGAAGGTGTCCTGATGACTCTTGGTGACCTTTCTGGAAAGTTCAGTCCCTAGCTTTTATTTCCCTCTCACGTTGACTCCACATGACCCCTCTTTTCAACTCTTGTCATCATTTTTATCCACTTTACCCAAATCCGAGATTGCAGTGAGATTTCTCTGTGCACTGCCGTACACATTTTAAGCCATTGAAATGGTGTTAGATTTGAATTAAGTTTGTGTAAATAATAACTCTTCATCTCTGTGATGATGCTGTCTGCTGGAACTCTGTCCTGAGAGCGACGAGCATGGCCTCTTTGTTAGCAGGGAGGAGGAGGGATTACTGCAACTGGAGTGACTGATGAGAGATGGTGACAAGACTAGAAGGGTAGGAAATTCAATACATGGAAGAGAGAAACTGAGGATGGTTGCCACTAGTGTGTTCCGAAAAAACAAGAGCAATAAGACGTGATCATCTATCCTTTGTTCCATCTTCCACTCCCCTACACAGGCACATAACAGGTTTTCAACATTTGGTGAAACAAATTGGGGTTTCTGCAGCCTCTGTTTGCCAGATTTCTCCTCACTAACTAGCCCCATGTTGAACATTAGGACAAGGTACATCAGATTTAGAGCATTTGCTGTGTGAACTGATTATGATTGACTTGAACTTGGGTTTTGTTCATGGTAACATCCATTTGTAAGTCGATGACTTCTCCTTTTCCTACAGCACAGAATCCTTTATTTTTTGAAACCTGGCCCAGTGTTAGGAGAAGCTAGTCATCGTGGGAAGAGTCAAACTTCATTTCACAGAGGCTCTTAATGACAGTTCTAGGATGGCTTCTTTTGACACTCTGGGGATGAGAGATGCCTTTTAGAAGATCCCCACCTTGGAGGGAGAGATTCACCTCACTTTCAGCTTGGTGCTCATTTGTTGGTTGTCTGAGAGGCACTTCCTGAGACCTCAAAAAGGACTGGTTGAATTTTCCCAAATCAAACAATTGACCTTAGAACTTTGTAGTCTTTGAGTTTCTACCACGATTCAAATCCAGCTCCTTTTTGAAAAAGTGTATTTTGCTCAGAAGGAAGCCTGATAGGAGGAGCGTGATGAAGGGTGGGGCTCCCTTCAGTCAGCTGGAGACAGACTGGCACAGGCAGGTTTCATCACGCCTCGTCATTGCCCTGTGCTTCCCTGCATGTTTGTTGAGCTTTGAGACACTTGTTCTCTTTGTGGGGTCATGAAGAAAAGGACTGGCCTTAGCATTAGTGATCTTTGGTTTTTTTGTTTTGTTTTGAGACTAGGTATCGCTATTTTTGCCCGTGGAACTGCAGACTCTCGTTGCCCAGGGTACCACAGACTCAAGCAATCCCCAGCCTCAGCTTCCCAGGTAGCTGGGATTACAGGCACGTGCCACCACACCCAGCTATTTTTTTGGAACTAGGTCTCCCTACAGGCCCCAGGCGGGACTCGAAACACAATCCCTAGCCCCGGCTGCTTCATAGGCTGAAGCTTACAGGCACGAGCCACCGTGCCCGGCCCTGGCATTAGTGACCTTTGGAAGGATTTTAGCAGTCAGATCAGAGACCAAATGACTTGATGGAGAGCAGGAATGGGGGACTGGTGTTTATTCCCCCTTCTGGGGAAGTACCCGGGTCACTATGCCCCCAGATACTTCACTTAATAACTAAGATTTTATACCACTCGACTCAGTCATGATCGCTTAAGTTGGCTAACTACTGCCTTTTATTTTTGGATAATAACATATCAAATGCTCGATTAAAAGAACCTCATACACTATGCAAATAAGTGATGATGAAACACAGTTGGTGTGACAGCTAATTTCTATATTTACTTTCCTGTTTCTGTTTTTGCGAATACATTCATGGGGGTTCTCAAACAGCTCTTTAATGTTTACATTTTCTCCTTCTAATATTTGAACAGCACAGGTGCTATGTGGAAATTTAAAGACTATGCGAGGTGTATGGCAGAGATGGGCAATGCAAATCAAGGATGAAACAGCTGTAGCCTGTGGGCCAAATCTGCCACTTATTTTTGTAAATACAACTTTATTGGGAGACAGCTGTGCCCAGTTGTTTATGGGTGTTCTGTGGGTGCTTTTCTAACTCACCAGCAGAGCTGAGCAGTTATGACAGAGATCATCTGTATTAAAATATTTGCTCTCTGATCCTTTACTCAAAAAGTTTTCCTTGTCACAGACATCTCCATGATATTTTATTTTCTATTTTGAACTGTACCATTATTTTTTGAAGTAGCATTGTTCTAAACACTGTAAATGTTTAGGGGTATAGGCTCATGCTATAGTCCATCCAGACCTCTTAGTCAGTTTGCTACATCTCCTGATCTTCCCTTTCCTGAACTTCAATTCTGTGGTTCGATTTCTGGAGTTTGTTTTGGTTTAGTTTTGCCTGTTCCTTTGTTTTGTTTTTCTGTATTTCACAGGAGTGAAATCATCAGGTATTTGTCTCTATTCTTCTGACTTATTTCACTTAGCATAATCCCCTCATCTTCCTTGTTGTCATGAATGGCAAGATTTCATCTTTATGTTATGACTGAGTAGTTTCCATTCTCTCTTTCTCTCTCTTTCTTGTTCTCTCTTCCCTTCCCCTTCCCTCCCTCCAGATAAATAATCTTAATCCTCTCATCTGCCCTTGCACACTTAGACAGTTTGTGTGACTTGGCTATTGTAAATAGTGCTGCAGTGAACATAGGAGAACATATAGTCATTCAAAATAGTGTTTTTGCAATATTTGGGTAGATACCCAGGAGTGGAATTGCTGGGTCACATGGTAGATTCATTTTTAATATTTTGAGACTCCTCCATACTTGAACAACCACTGTGGCTTTTTGAAAGAATTCCTTCATTTATTAATCTATTTTCTGAATACCTGGTCTATTAAAGACACTTTGGGGGGATACAGACATGAATAAAGCAGCCCCTAGAACTTATCAGGTAACAGTGGCAAGTTATGTACTCAAATAGCCACCTGATGAAGTGAACTGATTACATACCACAGAGGAGAAATAACTGAATCTCTTTGCAGTTCAGAAATGCCAACGTTCCCTTGACATGGGGAAGGAACGGGGATCAGCAAAGGATACCGCTTTCAAAACTGTGGCTCTCAGTAAATTCCCAGTGGGAACTTCATGAGAAGTAAGAGTCACTTCCTTCATGGAATTTTATAAATTGTAATGTCCAAAGGGTGGAAGTGATTTAGGATATTACTTAACATCCAAATTTCTTTATCTGGAAACATATTTCCCCTGTCACTATGGGGACAATCATATTTCTCAAAAAAAGAAAAAAAAAAGAAAGAACGATTTGAAGGAAGTCTTTTTCCTTCAGGGTGAGAAGGCAGAGGGAATTCCTTTTCTTTTTTACCAACTGCCCTCTGGTTGAACAAAGTCATATTCAAAACAATAGGTCTTCCAGAAGGGACTTTGAGAAGAAACCTCTCAAATAGCAGATGGATTAAGAACAAGGTAAAATTGCCCCAGTGATGAATTAGCTCCTCCAGGGACAGTTGTCTCTTCTTTGTCTCCAGAATGCCATGGTAGACGAATATAAATGGAACTTTTGTAGCTTCCCCTTGGCTTGGTGAGACCTTTAAGTGTTCAGGTCAAATGTCTCCTTACCCTAAAGATCCCACTGGAGCCTTTTCCCAAACTCCTGGTTGGGAATATTTTCTCCTCCTTTATGACCCACTTGAGAGTAGGTTCATGCTTTTTTTATTTTATTTTATTTTTTTAAAGTATATCTGCAGAGCCTTCTCTGTTATTTCCAGAAATCTACTTCATGAATGTGAATTGAGGACAGAACGACTGTGCTTTCAAATCTGGGAGCTGATTTGGGTAAAGAATTCACACACTTCTGGTTAGTCTACAAGTGAGGTGCACGAGACCCCCTTTCAGCAGCTTAGCGACCAGGTTACCCCATCTCAGCATCCAGAGTCACTGGAACAAAGGCGACTTGGTTTTAGAACAGGAGCCCTTGGGGGTATAGCCACTGAAGTCATAATGTTTTTACTGACAACGTATGTTTGGTGAGGAAGCTGCTGGAAGAAAATACTGCACCCCAAGGCCGGGCACGGGTCGCGTGCCTTTAATCGCAGCCTACCAAATGAGGCTGAGGCTAGGAATAGCTTGAGTCTGCGGGTTTGAGACCTGCCCTGGGCAACATACCAAGACCTAGTCTCAAAAAATAGCTGGGCATGGTTGCTCATGCCCGTAATCCTAGCTACCTGAGAGGCTGAGGCTGGAAAAAAAGAAGGAAAAAACTGCACTCCAGCAATTCCTTGTCATATCTTAGAAGGCTCCCTGAGTATTTCACATTTCCTCCCTCCCTGGAAGGCGGAGCGCCCCTGAAGTTAGCCACCGGATGGTGTCTCCTGGGTTCCGACCTCCCATTATCTCGAAGCCCAAACCAGCCTGTCTGCAAGTATTTCCTCACTGCTGTGCTTTCACAATCGCCAGGGGTAGGCCCCAGATAGCCTGGACGAGGGAGACACGCTCTTTCCTTCCCCGTTCCTCCCTGGGCCGGGGGGGGGCCCGTTGAGTTGTGTGTGTATGTGTATGTGTGTGTGAAGAACACACGTTCGGGCCT
This sequence comes from Uropsilus gracilis, assembly GCA_004024945.1. Classification (NCBI taxonomy): domain Eukaryota; kingdom Metazoa; phylum Chordata; class Mammalia; order Eulipotyphla; family Talpidae; genus Uropsilus; species Uropsilus gracilis. Next base: position 36,893 of record PVHY01008686.1, read on the forward strand.
TTGCTGATGGGTCGATGGAGTCACCGCTCACACATGCGAGGACTGTGTTCTATCAAAACTGTCTAAATAAACATAGACGCCGCTGTCTCCCTGCAGCCCCGCTGTGTATTTATGAATGGGATTGCTTCATCATTTCTTTTCATGTCAGTAGCAGGGAAGTCAGAAAGCATTACCTCGCACATGGGGGAAGAACGCTGGGAGCACATACATTTCCAGCCTCAGCAGGAACCAGCCCGCAGCCTGACTCCGCCCCGTCGTCATGGCCCGTCCCAGTGGGATTTTCCCTGCGTTGCTGACTTAGAAAGATCACTTTTGAAGACTCACACGCACTTAGGTGCGATTGAATTACCGATGAGCCTCAAGCTCTGCTTTCACCGGGGCTCACGGGCCCGCGGCTGAGCCCCTCCGTGGATGGCGCGCGGTGGCATGAACGGGGCTGCTGCTCACATCCCGCATTCCTGGGATGCCTTTCACAGGCCTTCGCAAGATCATCTGACAGCCGCCTGTGAGGTCAATGAACTTTATACATAATTAAACATTTGCAGCTCGGAGAATTAATTTTTTCCCTCCCTGAGAAGCGGAGAAAGAATACAGGTTCTGTTGCCCTCCATCACTGCGGGGAGGCTAGGGGGTCGCCAGGCTGGTTGCATATGATTGAATACTAAACTGAATAAGAAAGTGATTGCATCCTCTACGGGGCCCCACAGAACAGTCACCACCCACACTGTTTATTCAGACTCGGATCTTGGCCATTTGGGGTTTAAGCCAGAAAGGGGGGGGGGGAATCCAACTCTGGAATGAACGCTTTTGAAACTCTGTATTCTTGATGAAACGCAGCCAAGGATTCTTTTTAAAAAAAATCTATTTAAAATCAATTACTGGGATCCTATTTTCATTTACAATGGATTGTTAGCAACAGCTAGTTTTCTCCGTTTCCATCCAGCTTGGGAGTGGAGGCTGGAGTTGGAAGCGTCACTCTGTTTTGCCTGGGTATCTGATGCTACCCCCAAACTATGTGCAGCTTGTCGGGCACCTCTGCCCCTCCCCTGGCTTTCCTTAGAGGAACTGAGAAAGGTATAAGGGGCCAAGGATCAAAAGCAAACAACCCTCAGGGGCTGTGAGTACAGAGCCTGTGTGCATCAGGAGCGGAGAGAATACCCAGGAGGCATGTCTGCTGTTGCTAGAATGTTGAGGGGAACACGAGAAAGCAAGAGGCTGGGCCCTGGACCTGGGAGCAGAGGCACCAGGCCCATTTGCCTGTGCTCAGAATTGCAAAAAAAAAAAGATCATCTCCGATATATGAGATCGGATTGGGTTTTTACAGCTCCCCAGAGGAGATTCCAGAACCTCCCTTGGTTACCCACCCTATTATTTGGCAATTCCTTCAGCCGGGAAATTCTTTCTTATTTGACCCGGGCCCCTGGCTCCCTACGGCCCAGCGTAGCTCTGTAGTGCGATGAAGCCAGTACTAACTGCTTGGTTGTGAAAGTGCCACACCCGGGGACCTCCCTACCATAAAGTCCTTACCCCCCACGGGTGGGGCATTGCTGGCTGGGGGGGTGGAGGCATGGCATTTATTGAAACTAGCGGAGACCAGGTACCATCACCGGCATTTTGTATGTGTGACCAGGGGGAAAGCACATCCCTGTGACATGTCTAGGGCTGAGTTGAAAAACCACGTGTAGATGCGAGCTGTAGAAACGCCTCTTTGAATTTTGAAACAAAAAATTTTAAATCCTGAAAAACAAGACTCCTGAAAAAGAAAATGCTAGAATCACTGGCCTGGACAGGGTGGTGGTCAGGCTTCTTGTCCCTAAGATGAGTGAAAGCCGGAGCATGCCTGATGCAAGACCTCCTTGAAGACTGGATTCCTCTCTCGTCTCTGCCCCCACGAGGCCGCGTGTCCTGCACTGGGAGGGTCAGCGGGGAAGATGTGGTCATGCTGGAGCTGACCTCACGTTCTCACTTCCTCCTGCTCCTTCCTCCTCTTCTGCGGATGCGCAGTGACGGTCAGCTTCTCCACCAGGGATTAGACTCCTTGACACGCTGTCAGATGACCCTGGTAGCCCAGCTTCTTCCCTATTTAGCAAGTTATGTCATTGCTCTTCCTCAGGCTGCGGTTTGTTCCAGAAGGGAAGAGGTTGTCTTCTTCACCCGTTTACCCCAAGTTGATTCAAGTTCTGGTTCCATGGGTTATGTAACTCCTTGAAGCACTGGCGGGAGGGTCACAATGTGATGATGGGGGCTTCCAGGTCTCAATGGGAAGCCATGTACCCCAACACTCCTCCCTCACCTTCCTCACCTGTCCAGTGACATCACAAACATGATGTGTCTACCTTAGGGAGCTCGTAGGGACAAATGATAATAGCTACTGACATCTTTTAAATGGACAGAAAAGTGTTTTTTATTATTAAGTATTTCAAGACAGAAAGGGAGTATAGAGACTGGGATAGGACACATGCGTAGACCTACCGTTGCTTTATGTCTTCCAATCTTTGCACCTGTCTTAAAAAGAGAGAACGTTCTTTCCCAGGGCACTTTCCTAAGCTGATGTCTGAACTTTGTACGCATCAGTTTAAACTTGGTGTTTATTATACAACATATGATTTTACCCATGTGTATCATAGGCACCATGATCCTTTTTAAATGTTCTTCACACATTCTCTAAATGATCCCGTTGGGTTTGTGTTCTGCATTTGATTTCTAAGATTTATCTGTTGTGAACCAAGACTTTCCATCCATGTTCCATGGTGCATAGTATTCTATGGGATAAAAGGTGTTTCAAAATTGAAAATGTCCTTTGGATGGCTAGTGTTGCTTCTAGCTTTATGGCATCATGGGTAATTCTGCAACAGCTATAGTGATAAGCTCCGAGAAGTTGGTCTGTACAGATCTAGATGGTACTCACATCTACATGGTACGGTTCATTGGGGCTATAGTTGTGGGTGTGGTCTCCCAGGCAATGAAAGGCTATTGACATGCAGAGCAAAGGGGTAAAGTTAACATGTCTTCCGGAGATTATTTTCTAAAGTCATCATCCTAAATCCCCCTCCCATCAGTGTGGCTTGAGAATTCTGGTTGCCCCATATTCTCTCCAATGTGTGACATTGTCACATTCAATCTTTTTGTTTGTTTGCTGATCTGCTAGTCCTTTAGGTTTAGACTGTGGTTAGGAGGATTCACAAAGGATCCTTCTTTGTGAATGATCTCTTGTTATCCTTCATCAGTTTTTCTCTTGGTCTGTTTGTTTTCCTGTTAATTTATCCAAGCCTGTAATATGTTCTTGATACCAAGCCCTTGTCCAGTATGGCAAATACCTTTAGCTTTTGTCAGTTTATTTTGTTACTGGTGTTGCTTAGTACTGTCTCTTCTCATTCTATATATGAGATACATGAGAATGTCCCTCTCAAAAAGTTTACATAAGACTAAGGTAAAATGGTAAGTAGTGGAGCAGGGAAATCACATCCATATCTGTTTAACTCTAGGGTCCTCTTTGAATATAAGTACTGTGGCTATTCCTACTTTACAGATGAGAACGGTGAGGCCCAGAGACTCAGTGATTTGTTCAGTCACACAGTACACATTATACTAGTGTTGACTATTCTTCCGCTATTTGGTCTGCTAGCACAACTGAACATTGGACAGAAAAATGGAGGAAACAGGCAAGTGCATAGCAAGCACACACACATACACACACCCTTTTCAAATGTAATCTTGCAAAATGATGAACTATTTGAAATATATTAAAAAAAAAGGAATGACCAAAAAAAAAAAAAAAACCAAGAATACTATGAGAAAAATCAGGTGACTACAACTCAGATTTAACACTGACATTTAGCCACATTAAAAACCTTTTTTTTTTTTTTTTGGCCGGGCATGGTGGCGGGCACCTGTAATCCCAGCTACTTGGGCGCTGAGGCTAGGTATCACTTGAGTCCGCGGCTCAAGACTCCCCTGGGCAACATAGCAAGAGCTGGTCTCTTAAAAAAAAAAATAGCTGGATACGGTGGCATGAGCCTGTAATCCCAGCTACTTGGGGGCTGAGGCTAGGAATCACTTGAGTCCGTGGGTTCCGAGATTAACCCAAGCAACACAAACCTAGTCTCTTAAAAAAAAAAAAAAAAAAGAACCTGTTTTTTAAATAAAAATGTTAGACTTAAAGCTTTTTTTTCTATCCCACCTCCACCCTGTTTCTCTAGTCTTCCCAGAAGTTGTCACGCTTCCCGACTGGTGACATGTGTGTTATTGCCCTTTGACTTCATGAGTGTCATAGACAATAACTAGCATTATTTGGTGAGGCTGACCCATTTATCATGATGTTCTCACTCAGTCATCCATCTTTCTAAACGTGCTTTATCACTCAAAGTGATGTTTCTGAGATTGATCCTAATTAATTTATGTAGAGCTGTTTCCACTGAGCTGTGTCAATTCCTTTCTGTGGACGTATCACAAACTATCTATCTTTAGTGTTCCCACATTTTCACTTCACACATCGTGCAGGCATGAACCTCTCTGGGCATGGGTATGCTTACTCTTCAGAGTAATATAGATGTGAGATTTTGCGGGATTTTTGGGTCGTAGGGTCTAAACATCATCAGCTTCGGTAGGTGTTATCAGATTGCTCTCACTTTACACTTCCAGCAACAGTTGAGAACATTCTCGTAGCTCTGCTCAGTTTCCAACTCTTGGTTTTGTCAGTCTTTTCCATTTTGCTAATCTGATGGATTAAAAAGGTATCTCATTGTGGTTGATTTCTATTTCTCTGATTTCTGGTGGGGTTATGCTTTTTGTTGTTGTTCTCATGATTGTTGGTCATTTGGGTTTCTTTTTCTATGTATTGCCAGTTTATAGACTTTGCTTATTTTTTGAAGTGGGTTATTTGGTTTTTCCTTGTAGATTACAAAGTGTTCACTCAATTGTCCCGAGACTTCCTTTTTTTAATCTCTTTCAGTCTATTTCTTGTTTTTAAACTTTGTTTTGTTTGGGTATCTTTTGTCACATGAGAAGTTTAAAAACAAAATTTATCATATAAAAGATTTTTTTGTCATGTGGTTTGTGATTGTGTGTGTGTGTGTGTGTGATTCCCTAACCTGGGAGTATTAAAATAGTGTCTATTTTATTTGTAAATATCTTAAAATTAGCTCTATTCCTGTTTGAATTCACGTCTTGATATAAAGTCAATAGAGATTGTTTTTTCACCTTGTGGATAATCAACTGTGCCAGAACCATTCGGTAAACAATGTGGTCATTTCACAGTTTTTTAATGCCACTCTCACATGCTCCTAAATGGAGGCACCCTTTATTGTGCTGATGAATTATCTGTATCTGCATCAACCTTTTACTATCTCAGTTACATAGTTTTAATAAATGTTTCGGTGTCTGATAGGGCAAGCCCCCACATGATACTTTCTCAAAATTATCTTAGTTGTTTTTGACCTGAATGTGTCTATATAAACTTTTTAACTAGCTGAAAAATTTCACAAAGTGTTTCTGGCATTTTCATATGAATCATGCTCAATTTACATGTTCACTTAGGGGGAAATAATGTTGGTGTTGAATCTTCTCATCCCTGAACCTGATGGACATCTCGGTTTTTTTGACTTAGCACTTCTAAGAAGTCTTACAGTTTGCTTTCATATAACTCTTTCTTGAAATGTATTACTAGGTTTGTCATCATTTATTGCTATTGGTAATGAAATCATTTTCTAATTGTTGCTAGTAAGGATGCCATGATGTTTGTATATTCCTCTTTCTCTAACATCTTTGCCAAACTCTCATATTACTTGTAATGTTTGCAGTTTCTCATGGGCTCTCTGTGTAAACAGTTATATCATCTGCTAATAATGCTTCTTTTCTTTATTTCTAAACCCTATTTCTCTAACTCTTTTTTATTTTATTGCATCAGTTAAATACCTCACACAGTGATAAATGGGAAGATGATAGAGAAAGCATATTTGTTTAGTCCCTGTTTTAAAAGAAACATGTACCTAAAGTTTATTGTGCAAAACACTACTTTTTGATAAAAACTTTCTTCTCTCTTTATTGGCTAGACATTTTTTATTTTAAATTTGTGAATGGGTTTTAGGCTTTATTAAATGCCTTTTTTTAAAAAAAAAACCTCTATTAAGGTGATCCTGTAATTTCACCTTCTTAAGCTGTCATTGTGTCGGTGGTAATTATAATAGGATTTTCTAATGTGAAATATTACTTGAGTTTCTGGGATAAACCCTACTGGATCATCTCAGACTTTCTCTCTCTATATGTATGTAAATAGTGTGCTCTATATGATACATGTGATGCAAGCTATTGATAAAATGGATGATACATAATATATAAAAATACATTCATACATTTTTCAAAGAAATATTAATGTACATATTACATTGCTGGGTATGTTTGTTAATATTTAGAATTTTTGCACTTATATTTTTAGCTGAGATTGACCTATTACCTCCTTTTTTTTGTACTGTCGAATTTATTTCTAAAATCTAGCTTTAGTCTGAAGTTACAAATGCTTCCCCGGGCTTTTGGTCTTTTTCTAATTTTTGGATGTCAATTTTGGTTACAATTTTCTAGAAAAATTTCACTTTCATCTGTTTTCAGATATACTGCTTCAAATTGGAGAATGGAATTCTCATATTTAAAAAAAATATTTACCCTAATTGTGGTTATGATCTTTTTTCATGTAATAGTGTTTATTTATGCCTTCTTTCCTTTATTTTGCTCATTCTTGTTCAATATTTATCTATTAGTTTTTTTACAGAAGTATGCTTTCTTTTGTTCTACTCTAATATCTCTTAGTGTCTATTTTATTGATTTATTATCTCTCTAGTGTTGCCTTCTTTCTCCATTGTTTTTATCCATTTTTAGCAAAAGAACTTTTTCTATTGTCTTTGAATTTAACTTTCTTGCCTTTATTTAATGAACTTTAAAATTTACTTGCCTTTATTTGCTGAATTTTAAAATCTTATTTTCTGAGTTTATTGCTAAACATCCTGTCTACTGAAATCTTGGCCTGTTAATTACTGCTCAGTTCTAAATGCTTTGTTACTTTCATTTTGATTTCATGTTAATAATTTAGCTGTTTTTGAAATTTCAAAATGCTGTGGGGTTTGAGAGCTGTAGTTTTATTATTGATTTCAACTTTTATTGTATTTTGGTTGAAGTATAGTGTCTGTATGATAGCAGCTCTTTGAAATGTGTAGAGATTTCTCTGTGGTCAATTTTTATAAACATTTCATGTGTATTTTATTTTTTGGGTGGGAGCCTTTCTTTCCTTGTCAATTAGATGAAGTTTTTAGTATGCATTATTTAAATATATATATTATTTTTATTTTGGGGCCTTGATCTATTGATTTCCTAGAGATAGTGCCAAAATCTCCCATTATAATCTTGAATTTGATACTTTTGTGTAATAGAATCAATTTTGTCCAGGTGTGTGTGTTGTGTGTGTGTATATGTGTATCTATATGTAATACATATATAATATATATTATATATATATTTGACATTATATTGTGGTTCCTGGTCATTGTATCTTCTCATTACTAAGTGATGACCATTTTGATCTTTATAAATGCTTTTGACTACAAATTTTTTTTTATCAGATTCATTCACTCATTCACTGAAAACTAGTATCTATTGAACACTTATTATTTGAACACATTTGTTTTTCCTTGTTGTGACATTATGTTTTAACCTTTTCTTCTGTGAACAGCTGGAGTTTTCTTTTTTAGTGCAACAATTTATGCTTTTTAACAAATTTATTGAAGTCATTTACATTTATTATGATTAATCATAGATTTGGGATTCACTGTGAATCCAAATGTTTTCTATATGCTATGCTTCTTTACTGACTTTTCCCTTTCTATCCTGTCTTCTGTGAGATGACACAAGATTTCCTATTGATTTCATTAACCACCCCATGCCCATTCCTCACTCACTGGCAATTCTTTCTCTCTATGGCCTTGCATGGGGTCCAACCTGAATCCCAAGTCTAGGGGGTATGTTCTGAGCCCCATGAAGATTTCTGGCGTTGGATGTGTTTTTAATGGAGCCACCTCTTCGTGGAGCCAACTTGAGTAATATGAGTGGAGCCCTGTTGGGAGTCCTACTGCCTGAATCAGTCAATGGGAAAGAGAAGAAGCCTTGGAAACAGCATCAGGGGAGGGAAAACAAAAAGGAACAGATGGAAAGGAAAGATGGAGGTGAGGTCCTCCCTATGATCCAGTAAATGGACATGAGACGATCATAAAGCCTGAACCTGGGGCCTGGCTGTCAGAAAACTGTCAACCTGGTCACTACCTGGTTATGGGTGCAGATACCTTGGGTTGAGATAGAGCAGTTTTGAAGTGGCTGTTCAGGAGAAGGTATTTGAGCTGATGGCACCTCTTCCCATCAAGCAGGAAGGCTTCCACATGCCAGTGTCCAAGAATTTGTCTGAGTAGAGCTTTGCAGTCAGTCTGCCATGCATGTGCATATATTTGTGTGGGGGGAGGGGGTTACCTGCCAACTTTGGGAGGCAGAGCACCAAGACCTTAAAGGAGGGTGCTTGGGCTCTGTTACCTGACCTTATCCTGAAGAACTTCAAGGAACTCAGGAAGTCAGGAGAGAGACACAGGGACTGATCTAGAGAGAGGCTCGTCTACAGTCTGTGAACAGCCAGCAGGTCCTACCTGTCTCCAATGGGGACACCAGCCTCTCTCCACTTCCTCCTGGTGAGGTGTCTTCGTCACCTTACCTCCCAGCACAGTAAATAGTTCACCCATTAAAAATAAAATGACTGCCTTCCTCTTGATTTGTAAGGCATGTGTTTTGTTCCATTGTATTAGCTGCTCCCCTTAAACATTGTGTTAACAAGGTCTCCGATTTAAAAGTTTACTGTTATCTCTCTTTGCTTCCCAAACAGTAAAATTGGGACTCATAGGACACTGAAACCCAAATTTTCTCTCACATTTTGATAGGAGAATTTCTATCTTTGTTGGTCCCCATCCAATTCTTTCGGCACAACTACTTTTTATTTTTTGTTTTTTGTTTTTGTTTTTGTTTTTTTTTTGAGACTAGGTCTCGCTATTTTTACCTGTGGAACCCCAGGCTCTCGTTGCCCGGGGTACCACAGACTCAAGCAATCCCCAGCCTCAGCTTCCCAGGCGTGCGCCACCACATCCAGCTATTTTTTTGGAACTAGGTCTCGCTACCGGCCCCAGGCAGGACTCGAACTGCGATCCCTAGCCCCGGCCGCTCCATAGGCTGAAGCTTACAGACACGAGCCACCGTGCCTGGCGAACTTTTTAAACTTTTTAAACAAAATACATACCATTTTATTTACGTTGGAGTGGAGAATGCAAATTCCATTAGCACACACTCCCTGTACTGTGTGGAGTGACCTAGCACCTGTAGAAAAATCTTTGTACTTTAATTTCTTCTTCTGTGAACTAGTAATAATAGTAACTGCTTCATTAGTGTGATCATGTAGATGATTGGAGCATGTTACTGTAAACCACTCAGTCTGGTGGCCTTAGGGTTTAGAGCAAGCCCTCCATACAATTTCTGTGATTTCTTGGATTCCGTTCTTCTTTGTCCTTCTTACTGAAGTACATCCTTGAGAAGTTACTTCAACAAGGGTTTGTAAATAGAAAACTGTCAGTTTCTATCTGAAAATATTAGTTCACCCCAGTCTTCCTTAAGTATGGATAGCTACACAGATACTCTTTCTCAGCAAATGAAAGTATTATCTCACTACCTGTTGCTATCAGTTATGAATGAGGTGTTAATATCTATCTGTCATTCATTTAGAGACATATAGATTTTTCCCACTGTTTTCTTTCAAGATGTGTTGTTTTTCTTCTGTCTTAGTAAATTTCACCCAAATCCTGTGTGGAATTTTAAATGCTTCTTAAATCTAAGGTTTCAGCACTGTTTATAATTGCAAGGACATGAAAACAGCCCGAGTGTCCCAAAACAGATGAATGGATGAAGATGTGGTATATATACACAATGGAGTATTACTCATCAATTAAAAAAGACAAATTTGATGAATTTATGGAAACATGGGTACAGCTAGAAGAAATCATACTAGCAGATACGAGTCATAAAGAAAAAGACAGAAACCAAATGGTTTCACTAATATATGGACAACCAAACGAAAGTACACAACGGGCGGGTGGAAAACAGCTGGAGCAGTCGGTGAGGAAAGGTGGTGGGTGACCCCCAGGGTTCAAAATGATGTGATATATATATATATATATATATAAATGAATATATATAAATGAATTATTCAATTTGAAAAAACCTAAAGGCAAACACAAATTTTAAAAAAATTGAAGGTTTCCTAATGTTCATCCATTTTGAAAATTACTCATTATAATCTCTGAATTCTGTCCAGTTTTCTTTATTGCATCTTTCATCGTCCTTTGTTAGACCGTGTCAGTCTCTTCATGTCTCTGCCTGTTTTGCTGTTTCTCATGTCTCTTCTTTTTTTCGATTCTATTTTTTTCTCAGTCTCCCTTCCCCCTTGTGTGCCTGTCCCCTAAGGTAAGCAGCTTGTGTTCTCCCATGTTTCTCCAAGCTCCTATCACACACACATGCACATATATGTTCATATATATCACATAGACATATTTTTCCAAAAGAAATGCCTAGCCATGTCTTGTATATTACTTAACAACCTGTCTTTTCTTTTAATATGACATTAAGAATCTCCTCCCCAATAAGTAGATACAAATTTTTCTCATTTAAATAAAAGAGCTCAGTGAATTCCACGGTATGACTGTACCACAGTGTAGTCAGCTGATTAAACATTGGTGAACATTTAAGTTATTTTCAGCTACATGTCCCCACAAACACTGGAGTATTTACTTATGGGCTGGTTCTTTAAGTTGTATGGGAACAAATTCTCTTCCACTTTGTTTCCCCCTCTTTCATTCTAATGAACATCGTCTATATTTTAAGTTTGTTCTGAATACAGACATCTTGTTTCTAAATGATTACATACTATTTTGTTTTGTTGATTTGTTTTAAAAGAGACTTGGTCTCGCTATGTTGCACGGGGTAGTCCTGAACCCACAGACTCAGGTGATCCCTAGCCTCAGCCTCCCAGGTAGCTGGGATTACAGGTGCACACCACCATGCCCAGCTTTGTTTTGTTGATTGTATTCATGATGTTTTAACTTCCTATTCTAGAAAGTAAGAGATTCTAGAAAGTCAAAAGTCTTACATTATTTGCCCTCCCCTTTTTATCCCAGTTTGTATTACAATTTTTAGTTAAATCAGTTGTTAATATTTCCAGTATTATGCACATGTGAATAGCATTTTTGTGAAGTTGTTCTTTTTAGTGTTCTTAACTCCTAGCAGGTTCTCTATATTTTTCATAGTCTCACTGTACCCCTTCCCACACTGTTTGTCCCCTTGGCAATCTTCCTTTTCTTGGTGATATACCTTCTACATTTTTCTCCAGGTCTGGTGCTGCATTTTTCTGCATTTTTCTCCAGGTCTGCTGCAAAACTGTCATGCTGGGATTTCTCTTTATTGTTTTTCTAGAAATTTCCTTTGCCTTTCTTCTAAGTCAGATCACCTATCTCAATTCACTCCATTGTCTGGAGAACAAAGAATGCAGCAAGCTGGTTGTCCAGCAAGCTGTTTGTCCAGCAAACTGGTTGTCCAGCTATGGAGGGAAGGAAAACCTCATGCCTTGGAGGTTATCCTCAGTGTGTTTTTCTCTTGATGCTCAGATCCTGTTCGAACAGATTACCTGGGGGCCAGCATCGTCTCACCTCACCTCCATTGTCCCTCTGCCATCGTCCTCTTATCAGAGCTCATAAAATTCCTTCTCTTTTCATTTGCTCATTTTCTTTGGCTCCTAGATTTTAGTATCCATATCAAAATAGATCCATAAGTGATAGATTCATTCTTTAAATTCATAAACATCTTTATTCTTTCATCTCCACTCTGAATGACTTGTCTGCTTTTGCACAAACAAATCAGGAAAGAAGTGTTCTTCCTAAGCTTGAAGACATTGATCTGTTGGATGCTATCACTGAGGGCTGTTGGATGGCGAAAACTGTTCTGCTTCTTGATGCTTTAGGTATGACTTCTCTTTCTTTCTCCAGCCTGGATAGTCTTTCCTTTTCTCCAGTATTCTAAATTTCACAATTGTTTTCCTGTGTGTGAATCTGTTTTCATTTATTGTGTTGAGCAATCCTCCTTGAATGTGTTGATGCTTGCTTCTCCCTCTTAGCTCCCATCCTCTTTCCAGAACACCTATTATTTGAGTGTTGTACTTTCCAGACCAGTCCTCTGATTTTCTTAAATTTGATTTCCTGTTTTCCAAGTCTATCTTTTTGCTCTCTTTTTAGGCAATTTCTTCAACTTCAATTTCCAAACTGTCTATTGAGCTTTAATTTTTGTTATTGTTTTAAATTTCCTCTTTTCATCTATAAATAGTTGAGTTTTTTTTAAGTGTTCTGTTTTCATGTGTGTGATATTATTTCAGGTTTCTGAAGATTTTTTTCTGTTTTCATTATTTCTTCTCTCTTCATGGTCATTATTTCCTCCATGTCACCTTTTCCTGATCAACCTTGTGCTTGAGCTTGTATGAGGAATTTTTACTTGTCTGTTGGTTCATATTTAAGGATGAGAAACTTATAAGCTTATTGGAAGTTCTGAGGAAATGTGAAGGACTCTCTGATTTTGATTATCACTGTAGAATAATTGTCTGTGACATTTCTTGGAGAATCTCCTCTTGTCATCCCTGAATGGCTTCTATATGGAAATCTAGGAAATGACACATTCTCCAGAGAACATTTTCCCAAACTCTGACCTTGAGTGTAAAGATCTGCCTGCTTTAGTGCTGAAAGCTAAGATGTTAGCAAAGCAGTGTGCATATTTTCTATGATGCATTATGGCATCTTCCAATGCAAGATCCAGAGGCCAAACTACCAGCATTACAGTTGGAATGGAGGTGTCTGGTCAGTGACTTGGAATTAAGAAGCTATAGACATATAATTGATTCATGAATATCCTTTGTCCCATTCTCCTTATTTCATTCCCCCACTCCATCTCTGCTTCCCGGGTATCTAATGCTATCTCTTCTTCAAGATTTGAACATCTACTGGTTGATTCCTAATTTTCCTTATTTTTAATTTAGGATTCAGCTTCCTTTGATCTACTGGTTCCATTAAATTTTGCTCACCTGTTTTCTTCTTCCAAAATTATTTTAATGCTAACCCATCACCTGTTCTCGGTGCCTCTATAGTTTAAGACTTTCAGTGGTTACTTTCCCCAGGCTTACTAAGGTTTCAGGTGAGACCAATATTAGATTTGTTGTGTTTTAATTCTCCAATTTTATTTGGAAATCATATTACATTTTTGGTTGATTTCCTCAAATCTATTTCCAGTTTACTAATTCTATATTTGTGTTACTCTACTGGTTACCATTTCCATTTAGTTGTTTTTAGGATTTTCAGTCTTTTCTTTCTGAAATCTGGGTATTTACTCTGCTTTTTCTTTAAATCTTATTATAGTTTTAACCTTTTTTAAAATTACATTAATAGTTTGAAGCAGTCTTATTTTGTAGTCTATTTCAGATTGAAGAATTTTTCCAGTTAAAAGGATTTTTGTTAAAAATTTTCCCTTTTATGACTTTCCCTCTTGATAGTTTATTCTCTGTGTGTGCATGTGCGTGCGCATGTGTGTGTGTGTGTGTGTGTGTGTGTGTGCATGTGTGTGTATTTCAACATATTCATCTTTTCTCTGGGAATCTTGTGAGTCCTGAGTTGTGAGATGATAATTATATAGTGACCAAATATTTGATGTTTCACTAGTTCTAAGTTGTGTTTATTTTTATTTCTTGTTATTGAATTCCCACACCTGGATAGTATAAATTCTGATCTTCCAGCTAAATTTGGTTCAAGTTTAGGATTATTGCTCATAAAAATCCTAAGCTCTGGATACAATTTTTTTTCTCCTCCTCTTTGGGCATTTGGCGGAGTGTTTTTAGTTTATTTTACACTTTGGGATTTGTGAAAGGGACTCTGTCTCTCTTTACAATATGCAGGAACAAGATTGAGTCCTTTTTGGTCAGGAGAGTCTAAGACCTCTCCTCAGATCCTCAGTGGCATTTGCGTTGCTCTGAAGTTCTTTAGGCCCGTTATGTCAACTTTTTGTTACATTTCTAACTTTATATCTTTATTCCTGCATCCTGTGCTTGCTTCCTTCTCTCTCACTCTCTCTCCTGTTCCTTACCCAGGTCTGTGACTTTTCTTGAAAATACTGCAACTTCCTAATGGGAAGGTATCCACAGGGCTAGCCCAGTATTTACTGTCTTGCCAGAAACGAACACTCAGATCCACTATTGAGCTACACCTAGAACATACTAGCAGGACTTGGTATTGACTAGAAAGGATCATGGGTTGCCAAAGATCAAAAGATCTTAGAGATTGTTTTCATCCAACCCTTGCATTTTATTTAAGGAAGCTAAAACTTGAAATTGATAAAACCACTTGTCCGCAGACGCATGGCCGGGTAGTGAAAAAACTAGGGATAGAACTCAAAGGGTGACCAGTTGTGTCACCACATCACAGATTCGAGCACAGTCATCTAGCAGCTTGCACTGGCCTGGCTGTATGACACCTGTATCGTGCTTGTTGTACCCTAAATTATTGTGAGATTTGGGGGAAGATGTTTTTATTTATCCTTGTTTTTATCCTCTGGAATATATACTAATAATACTTGGTAGATGACTCAAGTAACTTATTCTTACCCCAATTTTGTTTTATTTTTGTGAAGAAACATACCAACTCCTCTCTTTTCTTTTTCTTCTTTCAAGGCTTATTTGGGTTCTACCATCCAGAAATTTCCCCTGACAACTGAAGTCCCTAGAGAGTTCCTTCTTCTCTAACTCTTTTTGAACGGTCACTTGAACCCCATAATGAATATAATTGCTACTGGCACCATCTTATGAGTTTCATTATTGAACATGCATGTGCTTTATCTCGCCAGCTAAATTCTAAGAGGCTGTTTCACTGAAGTCATGCTGTTGTGCCATTACCATTTCCCAGTGTTTTCTTGATGAATTGATGAGGAAACAACTTAAAGGAAATATGTTTTCTGAGATAGAGCCTGGGCTTAGGATCAGGAAGCCTGAATCCTGCCCCTTTTCTTGACATCAACGCCTCGATATTCTTGAGCAAATGATCTCACCTTGTACCCACAGGGTGCTGAAGTACTGCCATGCTCTCACAGAACATACTGTTCAAACTGAGACAGTTATGATAGTGAAAGGGAAGCACGATGAATAATTTTGCAGGGACAACAGGTGGAAACCAGGTCTTTCCCTGACAAGCTGGGACATCAGGAACTATCTGTCATAGATCACCTGGAGCTCTTCAGAAAAATTTGCACAGCTGCTATTAATATGCCAGTCCTCAAATTGGTAGCAAATTATCATTCCTTACAAAAGTTTTTGTCCTCCAACAGTTTCACAGGTAAGGTTGTTTTTAGTTTTTCCAAACACCCATGCTTTCTCAGCTACTTTTTTGGCTTGTAGTATTTTTGATATCTGGAATTCAAGTCGTTTATGGATTTAAGAATTAGTACTGTTAAGAGATGAATGACTTTATTTTCTATATCAACCCCCTCTGTGTCCTGGTAGAAAAGTCCTGTTTCTAGAGTTCTGAACCTTCTTTTTCGTGTGTCTTTTGAAACATGGAAATTTACCCTCATTAATCCAGGAACAGAAAGGAAATCATGACTGGTCCATAACATGGGTATCTTCTTAGTTAGTGGATTTGGTGACTCTGCACATAAAGCGAGGTAGGTCTTTCAAAAGATGCATTGTAAGCACCTTTGATCACTAGCTAGCAGACCTCTGTAGCACCTGGCAAGCACTGTGAACATAGTAGGCACTTCATTGCTATTAGCTTGACATGCCAGGAGCATGTGGAAGACAATGGTGGCTCATCTCTTCCTTTATCAACGTGCTTAGGCTTAAGGAGTACTTCGGGCTTGGGGCATGGTGCTGGAATGCAAAGAAAAACAGATAATTATCTCTACTATCCAGGATTTTATGACCTAGAGGCAGCCTCATAGCTGTAAACAACTAAGTTTAAGAAAGTTCACAAGAAAGAACATCATTTTTTTTACTTGGGGGAGTTAGGTGGCATTTGAACCGCATTTGAAAAGCTGGATTTACTGTAGGGCAGGAGGGGAGGAAGGCTATTTCACACTGTGGGAATGAGAGGAACAAAAACCATGAGATAAAATTGCTTGGCTTGTTTGGGGAATCAGAAGAAATCTGTGAGTCTGGAAGATACACTATATTAAGTAGTGGGGTTAGGAGAGATAACAGTTTCTTAATGTCAGCCTGGGGAACTGGAGTTATATAATACTGCTGTTTGGCTTTCAGTATTTTTGATAACTGAAATTCAAGTCATTTATGGGTTTGAGAATTAGGACTGTTAAGAGATGAATGCCTCCGTTTTCAATATCAACCCTTCTCTGTCCTGGAAGGAAAGAAAAGTCCTGATTTCTAGCGTTCTAAGCCTTCTTTTTTGGTTCATAATATTATAAAAAAGTTATATGGACAACAGGAACCACATCACGTTTTGGGTGATATGCAGTGATAGTGACCAACTCATCTGCGAGAATCTAACATGGTTATGAGGAGCCCAGAAGAAGGGACACCAGTTCTGAGGAGGCTTTGGTGCCTACAAGAGATAGAAAAGTGGGGGAGTGAAAAGGAGTGGTCAGATGAGAGAGTCAGAATTAAGTCCTTTTTTTTTTTTTTTTTGAGACTAGATCATGCTATGTTGCCTGGGGTAGTCCCGATCCTACGGACTCAAGTGATTCCCAGCCTCAGCCTCCCGGGTAGCTGGGATTACAAGGCACCTGCCACCACACCAGGCTGCTTTTTTGAGACCAGGTCACACTGTGTTGCTTGGGGTAGTCTCTAACCTGCAAACTCAAGCGATCCCAGGCCTCTTATCTCCCAGCGCTTAAACTACAGCTGCGCGCCACCACACCTGTCAGAATTGTCTTGGTTGGTTGTAGGATTGAGGTAGAGAGGAAAACAGTGCACCATCAGGAGACAGAGTTGATTTTGATGTGATGGGAAGATCTTGGAAAGCTGGAGGGAGCAGAAGTCAGTTAGTAGAAAGCTCTTTATTTTAGAGAAGTTTCTAAACAAAGCAAATGCAGCAGCAGGAAAGAACCTGTGTTTAGTAAACACTGCATTGAAGAAGAGTAGGAAATACAAAGAAGTGAAGGAAAGAAAATATCTCCCCATCTCACTACCAGGGGAGAGATTTAGGAGTTCAGGAGATCTGGTGGGGATTATTCATGGGTTATTCCTCAGACCCAACTTGGTAATTCTTTCATGTTAATTGAGTGCAAACTAGAAAAGAATCCAGAAGGATGGGAAGACCAGACTTTGCTGGTCTTAGGCAGAGAAGAAGGCGTTTAGAGGCAGACAAAGAAGAACAGTGTTTTAGTGAGGAAGAGGCCAGGCTGAAACTGAGGAACCAGAAGACAGGAGCAAAATGTGATGTCAGAAGGCAGGAGCAAATATACCAACCCTAGAGAGAATGAAAGGGTGCTGGCTGACACTGAGGTCAGACCTGCGTGGGAAAACTTCATGGATGAGCAGTAAGCAGGGCATCTTCTAGGGGAGTATACTGCCAGCTCTGACAAGCCTGTCCTGAAATTGTTACCAGGAGAACCTGATCTCTTTATGAAAACCAGCCCTCCTAATACTTTCTCACCATTTGGACTGATAGGGGGACTGTCCTTTGTGTGATTCGAAATCAGGTCACATTGCGCTTTTCTGATAAGCCCTTCCAGGACAACTGTC
This sequence comes from Uropsilus gracilis, assembly GCA_004024945.1. Lineage (NCBI taxonomy): Eukaryota > Metazoa > Chordata > Mammalia > Eulipotyphla > Talpidae > Uropsilus > Uropsilus gracilis. The sequence continues at coordinate 54,738 of PVHY01008686.1, forward strand.
GTTAAACTCTTGCATTGGAAGAACTAGGCAATATTTTGTCTTAGAAAATAGCTTTTGGTTTCTTTGCCTCAGTCTTTGATTATTGGGTAAACATTTTAGTTTTGTGATTACATGGTGTTCAGATGGCAATGCCTGATTGCATTACTAAAATGTTTGCTTTCAGTTATGTTACATCTGCCTCAGGAATGCCAGAAAACATAAACACGGTTTATTTATAAACTACATCAATGGAGGAGAGAGAGAGAGAGAGAGAGAGAGAGAGAAGAGAGGGAGAAAGAGAGACACAGAGAGAAGAGAGATAAAAATATGGCCATTGGCATGGTGTCTTGTCTTGAATCAGAGACCCTTGAGACTGGAAAGTTCTTTGGATGCTTGTTCCTGCCCCTTCTTCAGCATCATGCCACGCGCCCTCTTCCTGAAACTTCTAGTGAAGGGAGTTCTCAGAATGTGCCAACCTTTCAAAAAAAAATGCAAACCACAACTGAATAAAAACATTGAAATGAATTTCTCCTAATGCTCATCATAAGTTCGTTATGTTGGCTAAAGTGAATGCAAGCCAGGGGTTAGTGGGGGATTTTTTTGTTTGGTCTACAAATTCCCAGTGTTTGAGGTGATGCTTTTTGGGGACGTCTGCCTCTACTCTACACAGGAGTGCTTTTTTGTCTCAGCTTGTATCAACCTTTCTCTGCATCTTTATGGTTTCTACTGTTTTTGTCCGTTCCAAGATGTGATTGCATTTAGAGACGATATTAAACATGGGTCATTCTCAAAAATAATCTCAGTTGTCTATAATTTTTGAATAGGCCAAATAATCAGCGTTGATACCCTATGGTTTTTGCAGTGTCCATATAGCTATACAAAGAATGGCGGGAACTTGGCAATTCTTCAGCCATATATTAGTAATTCAGCCCCTTCCTTAGAAAACATCTGTGACATGTTATATTCTTTTCCATTTCTACCACTTTCTCCTTATTTAGGGTCCTTTTCAACTCACAGACACCGCCTCTTCATAAAGGAGCTTTGACTCTCTGAGTCTCCTGCATGACACCTTAAAATCTCACGTTGATGATTACCCCACCCACTCTGACAGTTTCATGGCATATTTCTAATAATATTTTTATTCTGATTTAAAAGGTAAGGTGTGGCTTTTGCAAAATACCAGGAAAACAGAAAAGCAAAGAACAGAAAAAAAATCATTCATAGTACACCACCAAAAACCCAGCCTGTTGTTAAAATGTGACACACACCCTGAAGGTCGCTTTGCCTGTTACTGACTGATTTTTAGTTGATCTGCAGACTTAATCCATCCTTTCCTCTCAGCCGGCTTCCTCTCTGGGAACCTGAGAACTTTCCACATCTCACAGAAACTTTTTCTGATTATATAAGTAACACATGGGGCTGTAAATATTCTTTAAAATACATATAAGGAATAAAATTAAAATTGTCCTTAAAGCTATGTCAACAGCCTGAAGCAGAAACCACTGATATTTTGTAGTCACACCTTCATCATCTGTCTGTGTCCTTGAATACAATTGTTTGTTGTTTAATGTTTTGATTAACAACGGAACAGATGGGCCGCCATGGTCTTGATAGACTGAACCACACAGCCTAGGCATGTTGTAGACTTGGCCATCTACTTGCGTGTAGTTACATTTTCTGGCATTCACACAATGATGATGCATCTCAGGATGTATCCCTGTTATTAAATGATGTGTGATTGTTTACATACACTTCCTCTAAGTGATATCGTGGCACACCTGTGGTTGCCATGGTTGACATCTTCCATCTTCACTGATTTCTTTCTTTCTATCACCCCTCTTCCCTTCATCTAATTGCTCTCCCCCAATTGCCAGTGTTGTCACTTGTGTACAGCCTTCCATGCTTTATTTCACTTTCATGCATTTATACCCACCATTTAGATGGACAGATAGACACTGTAGATATTAACACATCAACATAGTGATTTTCATAGTTTTTATAAAAATCTCATCATATATTATATCCCTCTCTGCATCTTTTTTTTCTCATTTAAGAAGACATTGTTGAAATGTTTGGTTATTTTTCCTATTCATGACTGCCTACTAAGCCCTGGTTCATGGTAGCATGACTTATTGAGTAATTCTGTTATGACGAATGCTGTCGTGAAAATCCCTATACTCATGTGGACATGAGATGGCTTGATCAAAGACTTCATTTTAATTGTTGAATAGCCGTTCCCAGATTGCTTTCAAAATGGAGCAATACTTTTTGTTTCCATCAGCAGTGTATGAGAGCATCTTTTGTGTATCCTGGTATATGACTGTGGTATTGTCACCACCAAGGAACAGTGCCCTTAGATTTGGGAGGAGAATGAAGAATAGAATCCCTTTAAAATCCGAAACCTCCAGACAAATATGGGGCTATGATAAGACTACCAGAGACCATGTTTATATATGATAACTCATTAAGAAGAGATCATGATTTATTACAGTTGGATTCCGGAAAAGTCATATCTACAGATACAAACCCTGTGACCTGAATGAAATATTTTATTTTCAGGATGATTTTGTTGTTGTTGTTTGTGTGACACCCAGAAATGTCCCTCTTGGTTTTAATTTTCTTTACAATTTTTGTCAGAACTCTGAAGGCAAAACACATCACTCATGACTTTTGAGCATTTCTGTCACCCATGAAGATACACAGATAGATGTATACCACGGGGAGACCTGACTCAAGTTCTGTTGATCGTGGTATATATTTTCAATGCTTTTCAGTGAACTGTCTCAGCGGTGTTGGAGGTAGCAGCAGTAGACAGGCTGGTCCCCACAGGCTCTTGAGAATAGAAGTCTTTCTCACCTTTCCTCGGGGAAGGCTGTGCTCCTGGCTCCCTCACAGACTGTCCATTGCTTTCCAGCTTCATCCTGTTCCCCCATATCCACCACTTCTGCTTCCTTGCTTTCCATCTTTGTCTATCTACTCCTCTCCCTTCCAGTTCCCCCATATTTCTCAGCATTCCCACAGAGAGACTTGCCTTGGCCATGTTGCCTCCCAATGAGATTGCATTTTTTTTTTCCTCTCCAGCAAAGCCACCCTCCCAGGTCAAGGTCATTGGCCTTAGTTGTTTCTCATCCCTAATTTTTTTAGGGAGAGATTCTCTTCCCGTGAGAAAAGCTTCTCTTGCAGCCTCCCCCCTTTAACTTTTTTTTACCTCATTTTGGGTTCTTAAGATCCCAGAGAACCTGAGACGTCCTTGTACTTTGAGGTGGAAAGAGACTTCTGTCTCCCGGCGACCAGCCTGTTCTGCTGAAGAATGTTAGTGGTCCCATCCACCAGGGAAGAACCTCTGGGTTATTATGGGTTAGAGAGCTGTGTGGGGGACAAATGAGGAACTAGGCTGTAGTTCCATTATTTGATACATCCTCAGTACCGCAGAAGTCATGAGTAGGAGTCAGGAGTAGGATTCAGATCTTAACTCCTTCTGCATATGCTCACATTTGTGGATTAGACAAAGTTTGAACAGTATTTTGGTATTGTGTGTTATGTGTGGTTTAATATGTACAATTTGTTGAATACACTAGTCCTGTGGTTTATCGTTTACTAAGAAGTGCTTTTTTTTTCTTTTCTAAGAAAATGCTAGCTTCCTAAACTAAAGTCTTTCTTGTGAGTTTGTCAGCAGTGAAGGCTGTTGTGCGCAGACCTGTTGGCGATAATAAGATCAAACAATCACCCAATTCAGAGCGACTTTAACACAAATCATACGACTCAAATAGTATGGAGCACGTGATGCTGGTGTGTGACATTTGAATATTTGCCAAGAAAAGCAGCCAAGTGGCTGTAACTGGCAGCAAGAGTAGGAGATTTGCCTGTTTTACTGTTTTTTCATGCAATTTTATTTGAGAATCTGAGACCAGCCTTTCTAGTTTGGGGAGGGGAGGCAATGAATCCACATCATCAGCACAAAATGTATTTACCTGTTGTTCCTTTTGTGTCACTGCTGACATGACTTTAGGCCACTGGCTCAGCATCTGCCATAACCAAGAGCAATGTATAAATTTGGGGACTTGCATCTTATTAACAAATCTGAAATTCGGGTATTCGGGGGTTCTTTCCCCCTTCCCCCCTCCCCTCCTCCGGAGTTCCTTTCCCCACTTTTTACCCTGTCATGTGAAAGCAGCAAGTGTGGAATTCAGACCTAAGATTCCTGGGTTACTGTGTGACTTGTGGCTTCGTTGGGTCACAAGAGTCGCTCTCTGTTCTTGGTTCTCTGACTTCTCCAACGGGACACCCTATGTCATAGCTTCCTTCTTTTCTGCTTTCTTTCAGAGAAATTCAGAATTCCCAGAACATCTAAATGTACTCATTTTAGCTGCTTCTAGCAATAGCAAATAACCTGAGATGCTATATCCCACTGTTGTGTCCCTTATATATTCCCACAAGATATGTGCAAGGACCAGGGCCACGGGAAGCAGGCATTCCTGGTCACCACTAGGAGAAGTAAGGGCCTTGCTGGTGTGGCCCTGCCGGGTTAGCACACAGAAGCAGCTGGAGCCACGTTCGAGCGATGCCAATTCCGTGACATTTTACAGCCAAGAGGATGAGAACCACCTGTCAGCAGCGTGGGCCAGTTGCACTGTCCTGTGTGAGGTATTCAAATGGATGCAGCCCCTCTTGCAAGTATGCTGTAGAGCATATGGACCTACCATCACTCCACAAAGGGAATCCTATTAAAGATGATGGGTGACCACTTAGAAAATAGGTATCTTGAAGCTGGACGTGAAGAATAAACCCTCAGAGTGTCTTGGGCTCAGAAAATCTACAGTGGAAGCTTTGAGTGGAGAAAACAAGAACGGCCTCATGAGAGAGGCTGTTTGCTGAAGGCTTTGGAGAGATGGGAGAGAAAGATAAGCCAGGAATGGAGCGGAGAACAGAGCAGCGTTTGAATGGAACACTTGATATGCGGATGAGGTGGATGGAGTCAGGAGAAGGGGTGGGGATTAGGAACTGGGTCAGAAAACAATCCCCAGCATCTGGGTCTGAGTTGGAGGGAGCTGGTTCCCAGGGTCGCAGAGAGGGGTCCGAGTTTCAAAGCAGAACTAGGTGTGAAGCCTCTGGATTTGTCCAGGGGAGTCCTGCGTGAATGGCCAGGAAGCCACAGCACCTCTGTCTGAATGGCGCCAGGCAACACACGAGCTGAAAGGGAAGCAGAGGGCTCTGAGGCCAGATAAGCTCGTTCTTTAGACATATGACTAAACGGAAACTCAGATAAACGATTATCTTTTAATTCAGTGTCTTTCATTAGTTACACGGTCAGTATTTCATTCACAAAAGAGCAGTATCTATTGGGAGTCACATCTTCGCTGTGACTGAAAACTCACCGCTGACAGGAGTGCTGTGAATTAAGGAAGTTTTCACAAAACACGCTTCGGAAGTACGTGATGGGGATGAAATTTTAAGCCGATGAGAAGATAATAAAGACTCGGTGCTGATGTTAGAGCCACTCTTTTGTGAAGAAGGAAGGGTCACTCTTCCTGGGCGTCAGGTTCACACTGCCCCACTGTCTATGAAGATTGATACCAGGGGGTGAACCCGGAGACCTCGCCCTGCCCAGCTTCTTGCAAATTCACTTTCTAGCCCATCTACTTCCCATCCTCTGAAGAATCCAGATGCCTCCAGGG
>PVHY01008687.1:0-60293 GCA_004024945.1 Uropsilus gracilis
TGCCTGTAAGCTTCAGCCTATGAAGCGGCTGGGGCTAGGGATCATGGTTCGAGTCCCGCTTGGGGCAACATAGCGAGACCTAATCCCCCCAAAAAATAGCTGGGCGTGGTAGCGCGCACCTGTAATCCCAGCTACCTGGGAGGCTGATGCTGGGGATCGCCTGAGTGGTACCCTGGGCAACGTGAGCCTGCAGTTCCACAGGCAAAAATAGTGAGACCTAGTCTCAAAAAAACAAAACAGAAGGAAAACCTTGGGAGCAGGAACTGCTAAGTCTGGTTTTAAACATGTTGAGCATAAGGTCCTTGAGACCACGGAGAGCTGTGCTGTCTGAAAGAAACACAATGCAGGCCACAGGTGCGATTACCATAAAAAAGTAACAGGTAAAACAGACCTTAAATTATTTCTTAAACTCTATAGTTTTTTTTTTTTTTTAACTAAGCTTTAAAACCCAGTCTGCATTGTATACTAACAACATGTCTCTTTTTTTTGTTTTGTTTTGTTTTGTTGAGACTAGGTCTCGCTATTTTTGCCTGTGGAACCACAGGCTCTTGTTGCCCGGGGTACCACGGACTCAAGCAATCCCCAGCCTCAGCTTCCCAGGTAGCTGGGATGACAGGCATGTACCACCACGCCCAGCTATTTTTTTGGAACTAGGTCTCGGTACCGGCCCCAGGCAGGACTCAAACTGTGATACCTACCCCCGGCCGCTTGATAGGCTGAAGCTTACAGGCACGAGCCACCATGCCCGGCCTACATGTCTCATTTTGAAGCAGCACCTGTCTGGGGCTCAAGAGCCCCATGAGCCAGTGGTCATGGTACCGGGCAGCCCATGGCAGCAGGTCCCCAGTGGGGAGTGGAAGCAGTTGTGAGTCGTCAGTGTTCGCAAGGCCACTGAGGCCTGGGGCCTGGGGCCGGTGAGGCGGTCACAGAGAACACCTGGGATGGAAGGAAGCAGGTCAAGGACAGATGCCTGAGCGGCCACCAGAAAGGGACAGACACCGGGAGAAGGGGCAGCAAACAAGGGAAACGTCATCAGAGAGGGAGGGAAATCAGGGGAGAACTGTATCTTGGAGCCACAACAAGGGATGAGGGGAAGACATGAGTATTTAGTGCTTTAATAAAATGGTAACTGCAGAGGGACTACCAGGCTGGGCAAGTCGCAGGACGTTAAGGGAGCCCAGCGCGATGGGCTTTAGAAGCAGACAGGCCTGACATCAAGTCACGGCTCAGCTGTGACTCCACAGGGAGGAGAGAGAGAGTGGACAAGACAAGAAAGTCCCAGGGGAGGCTACAGAGGCCAGAGACTAGCCCTGGGAGATCAATCACTATTATGAGGAAGGTGGCAAAGAGGTATGGAGGCTGGAAATGATGGGTATGTTGTGGGGGGAGGGTGAGGAGGAAGAGGAGTTAAAAGGAGTCTCTCCACATGAATTAGGAGGCTGAGCAGAAAGTCAGGTCAAACACAAGGAAACAGGAACAGTCTGGGGAACGTAACTAACAGCTAAGCAGATCAAGGACTAAGCATCACTGATGCTGAAACTCTTCTTCTGTAATAGTGTCCATCAACAATTCTATTTTGTTTAGCAATGGGAGCAAAGAAAAGGTAACTTTAGTGATTCAAGACTGGGAACTGGCAGGGAGCCAGAGTAAAGGGTGGAAGAGCTGTGACTGTTACTACTTTTTCGGTAAAGAGTAGAAAAGTGATGAACAGATGCCAACTGAGTGAAGCACAGGTAAATAAGTCCTATGTGCCCTCTTCTTGAGCTGAGAATCTCTCTGAGAATAATTTACTGAGACTGCACTTCCTACGAATGAGGAAATTCTCTTGCGTTGTCCTAACACCAACTAATCTTCAGACCTATTTAATTTTGCCAGACATCCCAATAATGTCCTTCACAACCCAAGGATTCTGCTTTAGAATACAGATGATGCCTGGCTGGGTATGGTGGCGCATGCCTATAAGCAGCAGCCTAGGAAGTCACGGTGGGGACCAGGGATCATGGTTCAAGTCCTGCTCGGGGCAACATAGCGAGACCTAGTTCCAAAAAAAATAGCTGGGTGTGGTGGCGCGCATCTGTAATCCCAACTACCTGGGAAGCTGAGGCTGGGGACTGCTTGAGTCTGTGGTACCCTGGGTAATGTGAGCCTGCGGTTCCACGGGCAAAAACAGTAAGATCTAGTCTCAAAATATATATATAAATATTACATATATAATATAAATAATATATATATATATATATGTATGTTTCTAGTGTCCCTCAATCTGGAACAGTTCTTCAGTCTTGATGCAACTTTTATGATCTTGACACTTGTGAAACATGCAGATGGTCTGGGTATACAACACCCTTGCTTTACCTTATCTGATGACTGTCCCATTGATCCAGGTTCCAGGTCTTTGACATGAATATCACAGAAGTGATGCCATGTTGCTTTCACTGCATCTTTTTAGATGGCACTTAAATTCTGATTTGTACCGCTACTCATTAGATTAACTTAATCATCTGACTAAGGTGGTGTTAGCCAGGCTTCTTCCCTGTTAAATTACTTTTTAACCCAGTAAATAATAAGCGTTTTTTAAGGTGCTGCTTTGTGTTACTACCAAATATCCCTTCTCATTAAATCACTTATGCCTGCTGATTACACATGTATCATAGGTGTCTGCTTTACCCAACAGGCCATGACCCATTACTACTATTATTTATTTAAATGCTGATATTATCTCCAGAAGTCAGAGGGAGCTCCTTCAACATGCTAATTGTGTACTAATGACACACTCCTGTCATTCTTGGAACAATCCTTCTTCCTGGCTACAAAAAGCTTAGGGTCATCTTATACTTTCCCTGGCTTCATTCTGAAACCACAGGGACCCCCGATTCCTTTGAACAGAGTGGTATTTAAAAAACAGGCACCTGGCACCAGGTGTGTTGATTGCTACTGGGGTGTTCTAACTGCCAGGACCTCTGAGAGGATAAAATGAGGGAGTACAGGTACATATCCCATCGCCCTCTCTCATAAACCTCTATTTTTAAGTCTGCCTCTGTATATTCAAAACCAGGAGTTCACGCTGACACAGCCGGTTCCTATCTAGTACTACTAGGTTCCTTCAAGTTCTCTCCCTTTCTGTATTTGTAACTCCCTTTTTGAGTAGTGAGAAACCTGGCTCCTCCATTAGCTTTACTTACTGCATCAAACAATCCCATCTTTTCCATTAATGTCCCCCTGCCCCATGCCAACACCTGATTCTCAGTTTGGGCCAACTCAGCTCTCCCCTGTCTCCCCCACTTCAATCCACTCCACTAAATGGATTTGGACTAAATTGTTCAGCAAAGGAAAAGAAGAGGAAGAAGAAGAAAAGTTAGGATAAATTCTTTAAAATTCCTAGAATTGTAGTATACTGTGACAGTAACGTACAAAGGCAACTGTGTTCTTTCTAAATTGCCTAAAGCAGTATCAGATATTAACTGGTAAGTCAGCAGCAATTAATTTTTGAAAAAAAAAAATAGAGATAGTTAAAATCAGCTATTTAATTTTTTAAAAACTCTAACAGTATAATCTAACCATACTACCTTTCCACTTTTTCCTGTGAGCACCATTGATAGTATTTTTTACTATGTACCTGAAATATAGTAAGAACTTAATAAATCTTTCTGAATGAATAATGAGCAGCAGTCACTAAAACAGTGTTAATTAATAATAGTCACAAAATCAAAAGGATTCACGTACCTGTTTCCATACAAGTCAAAAACATAGATATTTCCTTGATGGTCCCCAGCGAGTAGACAATCACCTGAGCTGTCAAATGCCATATTCAAAAACCTCAAAACTTTGGGATGGTAATCAGAAGTGGTATGAATGATGTTCACTATAATTCTGTCAAAAAGAAGTAGAACCATTCTTTCTAGTCAAGCATATTTGTTATAGTGAAAAATAGAACTTTCCCACCACCATAATTTTGAAGTGTTTTGCCATTCCATAATTCCCTCCCCTATTGTTTTTGGCGTTTCTCTCTCCTAGAATCAACCCCACAATGATTTCTGAAGAGTCCAGAAAGATACTCATCATCAAAGTAGCTATTCCTCACTTATCACTTAGTTACTGGCCCTCTATTGTGAACTAACTGAGCACTCACGACGTGCCAGACACTAAACAAACCAGAGCTAAGAGTCATCGACGGCCACAAACACCAGCCGCCCTCGTGGCATTTTCAGTTAGTTTAGTGGTGAAGACAGACGTCCAAAAAAAAAAAAAAAACAAAACAAACAAAAACGCATGGATGAACCAATTTCTATACTGCGCTAAGTAATAAAAAGCAACAGGTTAAAGAACATGTACTTCAGGTATAGTCATGTGTTGTGGTTAGTGACACCTGCTAAAAAAAGTGGGGTCCTCATTGAAAAGTACTTTTATACACAGACAAGCTACCCAGGGGAAGTAAGACTTCAGGATTCCAATTTTAGGTTATGTTGGTAAGATTTTGTTTTTGTGACCGAGGGTATTCCAAAGTGAATGGAATGTAGTCGAGCTTTATTATCCTACCACGTCTTCCCTAAATGCCCTGGCAGGTTTGCTCCCTGAGGTCTCAGGGGCCGCTGCTGGCTCAGCACCAGATCCCAGCACCTGATGCTGAACTTGGCAGGCATCACGCATGCGCGCGCGTGCACGTACTCCCTCAGATGTCAATAGTGGTTTTCTGTGGGTGACAGAAATGAATGATCTCCCTCTTCTTTCACATTTTCTATATTTTATCCATGTTCTTTAATGATCCTGTAATACCTTTATCACAGAAAAGACAAACTTTGCTACAAACATAGCTGTACTTGTCTAAAGTTACTATTTTGAGAGGAAGGCCATGTATCAAATATGTGTTTGACAAGAAAACTGTTGGTAAAAATGTAGTACAAAATAACTCCTTAAAGTAATGAGTGCATATCTGAGCCATGAAGATCAGAATAATTTCATTCTTTATTACAGCAATAGTTCCTAAATCACAAAAACTTTGTACTAGCTTTTTGAATTTTTTAAGTTTAATATTAGAAATATTTTTTCATTACTTCATTAAAACTTGCTAAATTGAATTAAGAATAGTAAACATTTTCTTCTGTTTATCTAAAAATAAGGCTGCTCAGATCCATTGAAGGAAATAGCAGGAATCATACAATGCTAATTTTCACCTTTTTCCTGACAAAAATTCTTTGCTGACCAAACTCTAATCAGGCTCCTCAACCTTGTCCCAGGGTGTCCGTGTGCACCCTGGTAAAAGCCAGTTTAACTAGACTTCAGAACTGATTGCCCTTGACAGCTGGCCAGACTCCCCACTGTCTGCCACTCCCCCCCACCCCCATGGCTGATGTTCCTGACCTGTCTTGAGCAAGAATCCCGTAGATGAATTTAGCCAGATCTCCCTTACCCTAGATATTTCCTTAGCAAGTTTCCACTTACTGCCCCCATCCTGCTTTTTAACTATAAATTTAGCACTTGCCCCTGCTATATTCAGAAGTGAATGAGTTCTACACGGAGGCTTCTCTAGCCCTACTGCAGTAATCTTACTGATTTCACTATTGTCCAGCTCTGCTTATAATTCGACATCCCTGAGGAGGAAAATGATAAATGTACTGAAATGACAACAACATCAAAATGTTCCCTTGGCAACTAAGCACCAAGCAAACAACTTTCTCCTCGTTTATTCTATCACATTTATTAAGTATTCAGGCAGCAAAATTACATGATCATTGTTTAAATACAGAAAATACAGAAAAGCATTAATAAATAAATAAAATTGATTATAACCCTGCCATCTCCACATAAACAACCGAGACATTCTGCTCTGCTGGTTTTTCACATAGCTCATGTATACATGTATTTATTTTAGAACAACCGCCTTTCAAAAACTCACACATTGACAGAATTCCTCAGTCCTTAAACATAGTAAAAACAGCAAATATTTACTGAATACCAAAATGCAGGAGACATTATCTTAAAACCTCCATAATGTCCTAGGGCAACTTTGGCCCATGTGATGATCTTCACTCAGTCTAAGTGATGAACTGGTTCTATGTCATAGGCAAGTAAATACACAGATACTTGACAAAAATCCATCCGAATCCACAGTTACCACTGCTCCTTGTGTCTCAACACCAGCAGGATGGGTTGTAATGAACAAAAAGAAAACTACATTTCAGCAGAAGCAAACAAGGACATTTGTCCGATGAACTACTTTCTTTCATTTTTCCAACCTGCATTTACATCTAGATATTTTATAACAGCAAGAAAGATACATTTTAGAGTGTTTAGACAACATTAGACATAAAGGTGGTATTTATATAAATTCTACATTTGGGAAGAAAAACTCCTACCCAAGAATCCCTATTGTAGAAAAACATTTTTATTTAATGGAGTTGAAGGAACAGAGGCATTTTCACGGGGCTAGCAGCCATCAGAACCAAACAACATCTAGCACCATGGTCTGGAATAAGCAATTGGCATTTAGTCTGCTGATATGTTGAGAAGCAACCAAATAATCAACAGAAGAATCACCAGTACACTGAAATATGAAATCAAGCCATGCAGCAGAGTTTATGGAATCCTAGGGAATTAGAAACAAAAGATCACTCTGTGTGAAGTAATTGAAACTGAGATGGCACCACGTTGGGGCAAAGGCTTCCATTAAAGTCTCACAAGAGAGAAGCTGAGGCTCCTGAGAGGCAGATAACTGGGAAGAGAATGAAAAGGTTGAAGGCATGACTCTAGAGAGCAGAGGAAAATCAGAGCAGTGCAAACACTCTGTATGATACAACAGAGAACACACAAACCCAAAGAATGTACAACACCAAGAGATGAATCCCAATATAAACTGTGGATTTTGGACAATAAAGATGTGTCAATGTAGGTTCATCAACTGCAAAAATGTGTCACTCTGGGGTGCAATGCTGATAATGTGGGAGGCTATGTATGTGCAGGGCCAGAAGGTATATGGGAACCCTCTATACCTTGCTCTCAATTCTGCTGTGAACCTAAAACTGTCCTTAAACAATGAAAGCTATTAAAAAAGTAAAAAAGCACCGGCCTTACAGGAAGCCCGTACTCCCAAGTTGTAGAATGCAACCCCCAAATCCCAGCATACATGCTAATACACAGACCCCAGAGAATCACAGTTCGTTTGGTTTCACTGCTGCACCGCAGTGCGCAGAAGCTTGACACACATTAGGGGCCCAACATATTGTTGATGAATGCATGCCTGTCTGGATACATGCAATGACTTCAGGATGGATAAAGCGGCGACATCTGGAAAAGGGCAGATGTGCACCCGAGTCTCCTCTGTTAAATACTAACTGAGCATCTACTTCGTGCCAGGAAACCCGCTGGGACAAGATGATACTTAAGACTGGCAGAGTCGTGGCACCCACCAGATTGGCACGTTCTTTCACAAACAGTGTTAAGGATCACCGCCTCCTAGCTCTATGCTAGGGACCAAGCCCCTCAGCCCCAGGACTGGGAAGGGGGTCCCAGCAGACGCTGGCGTCCGAGCACACTGTCTGGAAAGAGTCACCCGCGCCAAGAGCAGAGCCAGCGTCTGATGTCTTCCCGCGCCTTCTCTAGATGCTCCCCAAAACTCAGCCTAGGGCGGCGACCCCGCCCCTCGTAGGTTCCATTCGCCCGCCGCCCCGCGCCCTCCCGCCGCGGCCTTTACCCATCCCGAGCGGCCGGGGACGGCTTGCGATGCCATATCTTGCCGCTCTCCTTGTTGCCCAAGTTTGTGCTCTGCATGTCGAAGGCCCCGGACGGCCACCGCCGAGGACAACCGTCTCGGTACCGTCCCGGCAAGCCCCGCGCTCCCGGCCCGGGAAATTCGAGCGTCGGCCCCGCAGCCTGGGTCTCCGCGGGCCGTACCAACCCCGTGCAGGGGGCCGGCTTCTCTATTTACCAACCAATCAGAAAGCGGGATCCCTTCCAAACCCCGCCCACGCGACCCCTCCGCCTTTAAATAATGGAATCAACCAACGACCTGTCCTTAGACTCCGCCCCCTTTCGAGGGCCGGGGCCCCAAAGCCTCCTGGGAGTCGTAGTCTTCTGCACTTGGAACGTGTAGGTGAGGTGAGTTGGGTTGTAAGCCTGTTCTCTGGGAGACTGGGGTCGGGGTGGGAGTTAAGTTAGTTCCCAGTCGAGGTAATAGAAGTGATTTACTCCGGTGTTTCTGCATTCTGTCTGAATTGCATTTGGGGATTAAGAGATTGTACAAACAAACAAACACAAAAAGGAGATGGTATGAACGTCTAGTCTTTAAGCTTCTTTGAAAGCAAGGAGTTAATGCATTGAGAATTGAAGCCTCCCTTTCATAGAACATTTGAGAAAAATAAAACCGTATAAATTTATTGTTCATTCTTCTTGACTTTTTCATCATCATCATGGTTATTTTTTCAATTCTATACTTTCACAATAGAGGCTCTAGTCTTATGATGTCTAATGTACCAATCACAGAAAATCAATACTGTCAACAGCCAGTGCATTCCTTCAGAGCTCCTTCTTGTGAAAACTCACATAGCACTTCAGTAGTTCTTAATGGATAGCAAGTATTCTTCCATGTGCTTTACGAATATTAACTCATTGAATTATTTTAATTCTCATAACAAACCTACAATTAATTATTTCCATTTTCAGTGTCCTGTGGAGTAGTATACTGGATTACAGCAACTGCAGTAATATATTAATGTAAATGTGATGGCTGTACAACAACAGAAATTTATTCTCTCACATTTCTGGAGCCCAGAGTCTCAAATCAAGGTGTTGGAGTCTCTCCCTTCAGAGGTACAAAGGAAAGTTCTATTTCTCCTCTCTTCTGGCTTCTGGTGGCTGCTGGCTTCCTTGGTGTGTGACCATGTCACTCCAATATCTTCATATTACTTTCTTTACTCTTTTCTGTCTTTCTCAAGTCTTCCTTTGTTCTTTCTTTTTCGGGATACTGTGTCTTTGGATTTAGGGCATACCTGGATAATCTAGGGTGATTATCTAGGGATATGCAAAAACCCTTAACTGCACTTACAAGGACCCTTTTTCTAACTTAAATACTACCCACAGGTTCTGGAATTAGGGCTTGGACATATATTTTTGTTCTCCTTTCTCCCTCCCATTATGAATGCATACTTTTATGATTCCATTTTGCAGGCAAGATAATTGACTTAGTAGAATTAGATTTTTAGTTTTTTCATTCTTGGCCTCCTTGTTTTACCACAACAGAAAAACTGCATTTAAAGAGGTTATATGACTTTGATATTGAATACTCAAGCCCTATTAGAAAAACAAACCTCTTAAAAAATTTTATCAATATAGACTTTAAACCTATTTTTTATTCTTAAGAAGAGGTGACTCTGTGAGACCAGACAACTTTTAATAACTTATTGCAGAAGAGACAACTGCATTCCTCATTTTTATTTCTTGGATTCAAGAGATTTATAAATTGAACACTTGAACATTTGCATTATTATCTAGAAAACTAAGAGTGGTATAAATTTATGGATATGTAACTTAGATCATACCTTTCCCTCATATTTCTATCCCACCCAGGTAACCAATGTTTTATCAGTATCAGGGACAAATTGCCAAATGACTGTTAACTATTCTGTTTTAATTTGCCTGCAACTCAGTTTGTATGGGTTGTCATATTCCATGTATGGAAGTGCAATAAATATTTGCATATTGTGTAACATGCCAATTTACTGTCCTAACATTTTCTAGTATTTTTAAATAAATTCTTTTTTTTTTTTTTTTTTAAGACTAGGTCTTGCTATTTTTACCCGTGGAACCACAGGCTCTCGTTGCCCGGGGTACCACAGACTCAAGCAATCCCCAGCCTCAGCTTCCCAGGTAGCTGGGATTACAGGCACGTGCCACCACACCCAGCTATTTTTTTGGAACTAGGTCTCGCTACGGGCCCCAGGTGGGACTCGAACCGCGATCCCTAGCCCTGGCTGCTTCATAGGCTGAAGCTTACAGGCATGAGCCACCTTAAATGAATTCCTTAGGGTTTTCTGTCTAAACTATCATGTCATCTGCAAGTAGTGGTAATTTTGCTTCTATTCCAATTTGGACTCCTTTTACCTTTTTCCTTTAACTAATTGCTCTAACTAGGACTTTCAATATATGTTGAATAGTTTTGGTGTGAGTGGGCAGCCTTTGTCTTTTACCTAATCTTGGAGGAAAGCTTTTGGTTTTTCACCACTGAGAATGATGTCCACGGAGAGTTTGTCATATATGACCTGGGAAAAGTGATTATTTGCGCATTAAATGGAGTGTTGGTAAATAAAGATCCCGAGAGCACACTTTAAAAAGCATAGAGGAAGTAAGGTCAGGGCAGGTAGGGTGCTACTGAAGATAGGTATAGTTTTCTTTGCCCAGCACACCGCCCCTCATGCTCTACTCCATCCCCCAAATATACGCTCTCTCATTTCTCATATGCACTGTCTGGGAAATGCTTCCAGCGGGCATTTCACTGGTCATGTGACTTGACACAGGTGTCAGTCTTTCTCAACTGAGCCAGTCAGAGACCTTTCCCGGGATTTTGGCTTTTGTTCCTCTCTATAGCAAAGAATGGGAGCTGTTAGAAACTGTAACTTTTTAAAAATTTTAATTTTTAATTTTTGGATTTTGTACAATACACGATTGCATAATTGTTGATCCCCATGTGATTACCCAACCCCACCACGCCCCTCCTCTGGTCTCTTTGCCTCCTTTCTTTTTGTTGTTTGTTCATGTTTAGCCCTTTAGTCTTTTTTTTTTTTTTTTTTTTTTTTTTTTTCTTTGGCCAATCCGAGGGCCTTTGGCTTGTATCCATGCTTCCTGAGAAATGGTAACTCTTACTGTGTGGTAACAGACTGAGAGAGGTTAGATGAAGCTCAGGAAAAAGGAGGTAAAAAATGAATCATAAGAGAGGGTCCTGGCAGCATTATGTTCCATATGACAAAGGTCTCCAAAATCCATCTGATTTCTCGGTGTTCCTGTACTTGAGATGAAACATTCCCTTTTATTTCTAAAATAGGTGGAGTTGGGAAAAAGAGTCAGGGTTCCAGTAGGAGTACATGAGCTGATTCTGGAAGGATGAGTAGGGATTATAAGATAGAGGGGAAGGTAGCAACATCTGTAGAAAGGCAGTGGGCATATTGTGAAGCAACATGGAACCTCTAGAAGCTAGAAACAGTGCAATTTAAAGCACAAGATTCTGAAAGAGTATTATGTATGCAAAGTGTTGAGTGCCCACACAGCCCTCAATAACAATTACTATTACTGTTGTATGGTGACTGCAAGTAAAGGGGTGCAGCATATGTAAAGGTCTTAATACAAAAGTTACTATCTACCATTCTCAGGAGTTTGAATATTACCCTGAAAGGCTCTAAGGAACCCTGTGAATTCTAGACATATCCCTGGGACTGCGGTGGAAAGATCACTTAAGCATTTGTGGTTTGAGGCAGCAGAAGCATGGGAAGAGACAGTTGCTCTGGAGACAAAAAGTGATGCAGAATTAGCCAAATCAGTTGCCCTGGGAGGAATCCCAACAGACATGGGGCAGGTGCCTGGGATTACCTGACAGATTATTTAGGAATGCTGATATTACCAAGAGAACAGTTCACACTACAGCCCCAGGTAGTGCTTTCCATTTCTTAGACAGCTCAGCTATTTGGCTTGTAAAATGGGGAAGGAAGCAGAAGCCAGTTGGGATAAATCGTGGCATAGTGCACCCCCCCTTCTCTGTTAACCTGAGTCAGAACTGAAAAGGAAAAATCAAAGGGATGTGCTCCAAGTTATTTACATAAATATTCATGCCAAGGTGTTCTTGTAAAACATACATGAAAAGTAACCAAGGACAATGTTTTATGTGTAAGCAAAAGGAGTTGGCACGCACAGTTGAGATGCTGCCATGTCAAAGGGGAGGGAGGAACCATGTTGATTTTGACGGGCAGTAGGATTCTTCTCGAATACAAGGAGAAACTGCTGACATGGGTTACAGTCTCTCAAAGGCCTGCTCCTGACTCGGGGAAGGAGGAAACCTGAAAGGAAAACTCCTTAGTCACTGGTCAAATGGGTAGTAGCTGTAAGTTTCCAGACCCCAGCGTCCTTCTGGTTGGCCAGGAGGGAAAAGGCAGATGGGATTCTCAGCCTCTCATGTCCACAACTGTCCTGCAAGGCAAGGGCTTCCCACCTCCTTCACCTCTACACCCTCAGATCCCAGGTTATGGATGTGGCCTAATTTCATAATTTCTCTGTGGTTGATTGTGGGGTGGTAGGAGCCACAATGACTGGCTTCATGTGAGTGAAGGATTCATGTGAGTGAAGAAAACTTCCTTCACTACCTTATCTGATTAGCAAACTGAAGACAGAATTAGCATAGTGCTTCCCCTGCTGAGTGGGTGCCCATTCCTCCAATATTAAGCCTTAGAGACATTCCCTAAAAAATAGCAGCAAGTTAATGAATAAATCCCCTGTCTCCCATGTATTTCACAAAACTATTGTTTTGGCCGGGCATGGTGGCTCGTGCCTGTAAGCTTCAGCCTATGAAGTGGCTGGGGCTAGGGATCGCTGTTCGAGTCCCGCCTGGGGCCAGTGAGACCTAGTTCCAAAAAAATAGCTGGGCGTGGTGGCGTGTGCCTGTAATCCCAGCTACCTGGGAAGCTGAGGCTGGGGATTGCTTGAGTCTGTGGCACCCCGGGCAACGAGAGCTTGCGGTTCCACGGGCAAAAATAGCGAGACCTAGTCTCAAAAAAAAAACAACACCAAACTATTGTTTTGCCTAATCTAAATTTTCTTTTCTTTTTTTTTTGCGACTAGGTTCTCGCTATTTTTGCCCGTGGAACCGCAAGCTCTCGTTGCCTGGGGTGCCACAGACTCAAGCGATTCCCAGCCTCAGCTGCCCAGGTAGCTGTGTTGCCCTGAGTGGGACTCGAACCGAGATCCCTAGCCCCAGTCGCTTCATAGGCTGAAGTTTACAGGCACGAGCCACCGTGCCCGGCCTAATCTAAGTTTTCTTAAGCTACTTCTTTCTCCCCTTATTTAATACGTTGTAAACCGTTCTTTGAGACTGTATAAAAAGCTTTCTAAAACCTAATAAACTCACTAAATGTTTCATACTTACATTCATTCAGCCCCGACCTCTTTAGCTAAATTCAATCTCTCCTTCACCCTTCCTCAATTTCCTGTGCCCAACTCCCTACAGTTGGGTTTAAAATATTGCTTGCAAACTTGATGCCAGGGTACAAACATTCATATCTGTTCAGCAGGTAATGGCCTAGTGAAAGGGGTGAGTAGAGGGTGGGCTGTGGAGTAAGAGAAGGTTGGGAATATCTTTTTCAGGACTGAATAAATTACCTGGACTCACACTCGGTGATATTGATGGGCTCTGAGGACAGGTGATCAATCAAGTGTGACAGGAAGCTGGTAAAGTGAGTAAAGTGCCACTGATGGCTGGAGGCCAGGAAGGCAAGCTGACTGAGTCAGGCAGGCACCTATTGTCCTCTGAAGTATTCTAGGGTAGTGTGGCATCTTTCTGCAGGTGCTCTGGAAGGAAGGGCCACCAAGTTGAATGAGGATGACCAGCAGGAAACCAGTCCCCAGCAGAACTGTGCTTGGACAAATTTCATCCCATTTCGGGCTTTTCAGATCCCATCTGATCTCCATGTGACCTTACACAGCAATAAAAAGCACGTTCCTTAAATTTTTTTTTTTTTTTTTTTTTTTTGAGACTAGGTCTTGCTATGTTGCCTGGGGTACCACAGACTCAAGTTGCCTGGGGTACCACGGACTCAAACTATCCTCAGTCTCAGTCTCCCAGGTAGCTGGGATTATAGGCACCCGTCACAGCTCCCAGCTGCTAGTTCCCAAAAAAATATAGCTGGGCGTGGTGGCACGTGCCTGTAATCCCAGCTACTTGGGAAGCTGAGGCTGGGGACTGCTTGAGTCTGTGGTTCCATGGGCTAAAGTAACAAGACCTAGTCTCAAAAAAAAAAAAAGAAAAAGGGAAGGAGGTGTAAACAAGGGTGATTAATGGACGCAGCATTGGTTGGGCATCTGTGCCAGTCACTTTGTTATAACACAGTTTGTTCTTTGGTCATATTTGCCTTTGTTTTTTAATCCTATAGGACACCTATTTGAATTTTGCATACAACTACAATTTTAATTCAGCAGTACTGTGAACAGAGCTCCAATTTCAATTATTTTGCCCTTTTCCACCTTTATGTACTTGGCATTTATTAGTGCTCATACCCTGACTAGTGGTTTGGAAGACATATACGTATACCTAAAGACACAGGACCCAGTTCATTAACTATAATACTTATTATTATTACATCCTTGAACTTGATTTCTTCGTTTGTAAAATCAGGGTAATAATAGCACTGTATAGTAGTAGTAAGAGTTGTGAAGAGCTTCTAACAGCATCTAAGTACATAGAACATCTTCTAAGTACAGTCCTCAGTGATTGTTAGCTATTATTACCATTATTACTACTTTTAAGTCATTTTAAGGAGAGTGATGTACTGATAAATTCAACAACTGGCTCCCTGGTAAAAAATGAGTCCTGAAAAAAAAATGAGTCCTGGTTTATAGCCTTTGGCTATTTCTGCGTGGTAAACACTCCCATGATGGTACCAATGTGGTATCATTGAATATAGAGTTGGAAAGTGGTGAGCAATAATAGGCTATTATATATATAGGTAGGTTCACTGGCAGATACAGGAGACATAATCTCAAGAGTATACACAACTGTAAAATGTAGCACAATAATTAAGAAATGATAACTGTTTTGAAAACTAATTACCTTTTAAAAACAGATTTTATTTCAATCTATTTGTATACTTTAATCCCAGAAAATCTACCCTTAGAAGTATTTTTTACTGAAATATATTTGATATATGATCCCCATTGTAGTGAAAGCACATAAAAAATTAATTTTTTTTTCGTGGTGGAATAATTAACAGCTAGTTTCTTAGCAGATTTAAATCTTTTAGTGACAAAACATTGTGTTGCATTTTGATGAACAGCTGTGTGATACTGTGATATAATGAGAAATATAAACTTGGTCTTGTCTTTGGTGTCAAGCAATGAGCTCCTACATCTCTGTAACGTCCTGATGGCATGAGAGGAGCATCTTTTGTTCTTATTCGTAAGATCTTCCTAACTCAGAGTTTATGAAAATGAGGCGACTAGGAGGATGAGAAAGCAATTTTGTGATGAGAGGGTTAGAGCTTTCAGGCTCATCCTTCAGGCTCCTGGGAGGGAACTGGCCTTGGGGACTGAAACACTCACCAACATCCTATGATTTCATCAGTCATTTAATAGAACCTCTATAAAAGCCCTAAATGAAGGACTACAGAGACTCTGCAAGTTGGTGAACAAGCTGAGATGCTGAGAGGGAGCTGTGCCCAGCAAAGGACTGGTTGTGCTGAGTTCCTCCCACATGACTTGCCCCAGGTAGCTCTTCCTTTAGGCTTTTCTGGGGTTGTATCCACTAAATTAAGCTTGTTGATGGCTATTGAAGGCTACAGGCCTCATAGTTTTGCTCTGGCTCAGGGTCCTCGCTAATGTGCTTTCCTCCAGAGGTGTCACCAGTTGAAGGCCTTTCAGAGTTTTCCTCTGCTTTCTAGCATTTCTAGTGGAAGAGCCTCCCCATGGGTGATGACCTGGGTTGAAGGCCACCTGGTAAGAAATCTACATTTAAAAATACTTCTTCATCTGACATGGATCGTAATTTTTTTTCTTTGGTACAGAAGGAAAGCATTTCAAGTCTTTCCAGGCCTTTCTCAAGGCAGATCTTGAACAAATATCATTAACTGTTCTGATTGTGAATATAAAAGGAACTGATGAATAGAAATTATGAATAACAATAATTACTGAGATATTATTCTGCGTATTTTGGCTGGCAGAATGGTTAAGCTTGATATTAAAAAGATTTTTTTTATGTACAGATCCTTCCTACATAAACTGGTTTGGCTGCCTATTTTATCCACGTAGGAAACGTGGAGCGTTGGTCCCATGTGTTAGTTACTGGAATAAAAATAGTACCTATGAGATGTTTTGAAGCTTGCAAAGAGCCTTTGTATTTGTCACAGAGGTATCATAGAAGAGGTAAGGGATGAACTCAAGTCAGACAGACTTGTGGACTTGAATCAAGGAAGTTATACAAACCTGGATAAATTTAATGTTTGGCCGGGCACGGTGGCGCATGCCTGTAAGTGGCAGCCTAGGAAGCCATGGCTGGGGCCAGGAATTGTGGTTCGAGTTCTGCTGGGGGCACATAACAAGACCTAGTTCCAAAAAAATATAGCTGGGTGTGGTGGCGCCTGCCTATAATCTCAGCTATCTGGGAAGCTGAGGCTGGGGATTGCTTGATTGAGTCTGTGGTACCTGGGCAGCACAAAAATAGAGACCTAGTCTCAAAAAAAAAATTTATAATGTTTTTTTTTTCAGTTTCTGTAACTATAGTACCTACTTCAGTGTTAGTGTAAACATTAAGTGACATGAGTTTGAAAAGTGCAAGTGCAGAGTTTGGTAAATAGCAGATTCTGCTTTTAAAGGCACAATCAACCTTTATGCAGGTGGCAGGTAATACTCTTTTTCCACTTGAGTGAGATACCGAAGAGGTTAT
Source organism: Uropsilus gracilis (assembly GCA_004024945.1). NCBI lineage: Eukaryota > Metazoa > Chordata > Mammalia > Eulipotyphla > Talpidae > Uropsilus > Uropsilus gracilis. The sequence continues at coordinate 16,625 of PVHY01008687.1, forward strand.
GCTTTTTCGATAGTCACATAATTGGCAAATGACAGAGGAAAGACTGGAATGCAGAATGAGTCCTTTATAAAAAACTGACTTGACTTAGTGTAAACACACACAAAATCTCTCTCATGTGCACATATTTCAGAATAACAAATGACAAATGCTTTATATACTATTTGGTAACTCCCTTGTTTTTTAGTCCAATTTACCAAACCAAAAAAAAAAAAAATTTCCCAAGCTTACATCTAAAAGTTTGGACTGGTTCTGCTGGGCATGGCAGATATTATTCTTAATACAACTTCCTCATCTGCAAGCAGGGGCTGAGGAACCTAGTTAACATAATGATGCATTACATTCTGGGGGTGTGCTTTGAGTTTCTTGAAGAAAGATGCCATTTATGTGGCAGGGATCCCACTAGCATGGTGTTCCTGTATGGCAGCTGTGACATGTCTGAGTCACCAACTCTGTCTGTTGGCATCATTCAGCAGCATAGTGCCAAGCTGCAGTGCTAGGCAACATGGAGCTCTTTACTGCTGATCTCTCTTCACTGTTTTAAGTTTTTTTCTTTAAAGAAACAGAAGGAAATAAACTTCAATGATAGCAGGGAAGACACAGGATCATCTTTTCTATTTCGCAATCCTTCTTAATACTCTATGTTAAAGATAGGTCCACTTTGGGGTATACAAAGTTGTCATGCTTATAAAGTCTGCACAGTGTTTAATGATATGGCTAAACCATAATTTATTCAGTGTCTTTCTTACATGTATTTACATGTATTAACTATTGTGGTAATCTTGTTTACACTATATCCATCTATCAAGTCATCACAGAGTACAGCCTCAATTTACATACTGTCAACTTCAAAACTGGAAGAAAAAAATAAAGAATTACTATGGCTGATCTCCAATAACCAGTGAGAACTTATAAACAAGAAAAAAACAGTAATTTGTTTCATTTTCTTACCTTTGGTAACAATTCTGTTTCATTCTTTATATCTATCCCTCCCTTTTCACACACACACACACACACATACACACACACACATACACACACACATACACACACACACATACACGCACACACACATACACACACACACAATTTCTCTGAGAAGTTGGCCAGGATGTGGAAAGTTTGCAAGTCAGGAGGCACTAGGAATCAGAAAGACAAACAGTGCTTAGAACTGCCAGCATCTTTAGACTTCCTTCAACAGGAAGGAAGTCAGGAAATCCGCTGCTTCTGCCTTCAGCACAGAACACCCTGTTTTCTACTCGATCCACACCAGCTACTCTTGTTTTGTTTCGTTTCATTCATTCATTCATTCATTCATTCATTCATTCATTCATTCATTCATTCATTCATTCATTCATTCATTCATTCATTCATTCATTCATTTTTTGAGACTAGGTCGCGCTACGTTGTCCCGAGCAGCACTCGAACCGTGATCCCTGGCCCCGGCCGCGGCTTCTTAGGCTACCGCTTACAGGCAGGCGCCACCATGCCCGGCCTCTATTCATTTTTTAGGTGCAATAACAGTGTGTGCACGATTGAGAAGCATCCGTTTCTTATCGGCAGATGGCTGTTTCCAAGCTTTTGCTATTGAAAAAGAAACAGAGGCAGAGCGAGTTTAAGTCATTTTTACAACCTGATACTGCTAAGAAGTGGGGTAACCATGATTTAAACCTTAGGTTTTCTACAGCCTGAGGGTGAATTCCAGACTCTGAATTCTAGCGCACACCCCCAAAAGAAATGAACATTTCTTGCCAAACACGTGTGTCGCTTTGTGATTTTGCCTTTTTCTCATGCACCCGTACTTATGATTTCCTCAGAGAAACCTTCCTGAGTCCTCAACCTAATCTCCCTTCCTTAGTTTCCTTAGCACTTTCTGAAACTATTCAGTAAGTCGTTACCTGCCTGTTCCCTTAGAAACGTAAGTAAATCCCAAGACACCTCTGCTAGCCGCAGCTTCCCGGGTGGCTAGAACTCCACCTGGTCTTTAACAAGCCCTCAACAAACAGCCGAAGAATTAATGAAAAAATGAAGAACTAGTTTTCTTTTTCCCCTTTAAACATGCCACAAATGGCCAGGGCTGCCCGACACTCCGGCGAATAGACACAGAAGGCGTTCTGCCTCGCCATTGGCTGCAGTGTTGCCGTTGCTCCTGGCAACCACTATTTCTCACCAGTTGCGCCTGACTTCGCCAGGCCCCGCCCCCTCATGGCCCCGCCCCGGGACTGCGAGGCTCGGCCAGGTTGTGAAAAAAGGGTCCTGGCCCTTTAAGCGGCGGGACGTCCGGTCAACGTCGTTCGCGGCCGCCGGAAGGGGAAGTTTCGCCTCTGAACGCTCCCTCGCTCGTCCGAATTCGGTGGCGCCACGTCCGTCGGTCTCCGCCTTCTGTACCGCAGCTTGGACGGCTTCCACCGCGACAGCTTCTACTCGTGGAGCCGGCCGCGTCGGGAGGGGACCAGGGCAGGGAGTCGGGTGGGGTTGTGCGCCTCCTGGCCGCCTAGGGAGCGAAGATGTCGGACATCGGGGACTGGTTCAGGAGCATCCCGGCCATCACGCGCTATTGGTTCGCCGCCACCGTCGCGGTGCCCTTGGTCGGCAAACTCGGGCTCATCAGTCCGGCCTACTTCTTCCTCTGGCCCGATGCCTTTCTCTATCGCTTCCAGGTACTGACCGGCCGCGGAGGGGGTGGATACTACAGGCCCCAGGTGGCCCCGCGGCGACGGCGTGTAGACCGGCTTGTGCGGGAGCGCTGAGCCTGGTGGGATTTGTAGTGCGGTGGCGTCAGCGGTTTAGGGTGGGGTCCCGTGGTCCCAGGCTGGGGGTGGCTGGGGGTGAGGGGCTGGAGGGCTGGAGCCTGGACGGTAGACCTGGAGTCGTGCGTTTGACTTGGGCGTGCAGTACCTGGGGCTACTGATCTTTTATTAAGATAATGCTTCCCTCTCCCCCCCCCCCCCCCCCCCCCCCCCCCCCCCCCCCCGCACTCAGGGACGGAGGCAGTGGGAAGGTAGGTCTGGATAGTTGTCAATCTGTTGGAAGCAGGTGATTAGCTGCCAGGGGGGGAGTAGGTGCTCTCTGAACTCTGACATCCACCTGGGGTGGCTTGTACATGTCAACTTACCCAAACTACAGTTTGGTTCCTCCCCCTCCCCGAATGGATTTTCTCTGTGTCTAGGAGTTACTTGAGGTCAGAAGTCAAAGAGTATATTTATTTATCTGTCTTTCCCTCAGGTCCTGGCCAAATATTTGACGTTGTAGTTGAGTGTATGGATGACTGAATAAATGCAAGACCTTGTCATTTTGTTTAAGCATGAATGCAACATTCCTGACAACAGAATGTTTGTTGCCTAGAGGTTATCTCTATTCACTGGATTCTGTGGTTTAAAAGGTTAATTGGTATAGGTCGGATAATAAGATGTGACATTCATTTTGACACATTACTTGACCTGTAGGGAACACCCTCTTGTCTTTTCCTTATAACTAGTTATTTCCTGTCGTCTTCCTGATCTTTTGTGTTGTGCTGTGCCCCAGGGATCAGCTATAGAACTTCTCTACACTCTTTTGCCGTAGGTGGTCTTACTTAGCTTCATGATGTTAATTTTTTTCTACAAACTGAAGACTCTCTAATACAGCTATGAGTATTTTCAATCCAGATCTGTCTCCTCATTTCCACATTTGTACACCTTACTGCCTATTGAAATTGACACTCGAATGCCCAGTCATTATCCCCATGTCCTTTACCCTTTTGCCCTAAAGGAAAATAGCAACTCTTTTATTGCAGTTCAAGCTAATAGTAGGGGAATCATCCTTGATTTCTCTTCTCACACTGCAGTCTCTCATCAAACTCTGTTGACTGTACATTAGATGTATAACTGAAAGTTCATTCTCTATAGCAAGCCATTTTCATTTCAGTCTTGTTTATTTCAGTCATTTCTCTAGATAGTTAGAGTGACCTTTTTACAGGTCCTGTACCTAGAATCTTCCAATGTCTTTTCAACCTGATGGGTAAAACGCAAATCTTTCAGCAGTCTGCAAGGCCTCAGCTCCTTCTCTGACCTCCTTTCCTCTCCATTTTACATCTTATGTTCCACAGTAGAAATCCTTGCTGTTTCTTCAGCAGCTAGTTTGATCTCTCCTAAGGGCCTTTGCACATGTTGTTTCTCTGCCAGAGGAAGGTAACCTGATTTGCCTCTTACTTCTTTCAAGTCTCTGTCCAAATACCTCCTTATTGACAATACCATATCTGATTGCCCTACATATAGTAGGTCCCTTCCTTCATTCTTTCTCTCTCTTAATTTTTCTTGCTACGTATCACCCTTTAGTATTTGTGTGCCTTTCTTCCTTCAGAAAACAATGCTCTGTAAAAGCTAGAGTTTTATCTCACCACTGTCTTTTTTGCCCGGATTAATGCCTGGCCTATAGCAGGCACTTAAGACACTGTTTGAATGCAAGGAAGCAATTGGACACTTGCTAATGCTGGGCACTGGATGGGTGGGGGGGTCGGGTATAGTAGTGAATCGGGCAGTAATAACCCAAGCTCCCATGAAGAAAATAAGAGGTGTGTGTGTGTGTGTGTTGGAGAGTGTAAGAGTGTTCCAAAAGGCCTTAGAGAAGGTATTTGAACTGAAATCGGAGCGATGAGCCAGCTTTGGGAAGATGTGACCTGAGGACAGCTTCCCAGAAGGATTTCTAAGTTCAGAGCTTAGAGGAAGGAGTTAGAATCAATGGTGAATAGCTAGTGGAGTCAGCTAGTCGGGATAGGGATTGCTAGGTTGGTGACTTGAACTCTTCTGGAGGCAGTAGGCTTTCGTGCCCTTTAGCGCACGGGCTGACTCGATTGCTTGGACTGCTCCAGGATAAACTTGTTTGTGGTGGCATGGGGGAGAGTAAGGGTAGGGAGTGGGCTGCTAGAGGCAAGTCCATTTAGGAGCAAGGAATGGTAGTGTCGACTGGGGTACTGAAGGTGAAGGGGATAGTTTTGGAAGTTGGGATAGACAAGAGTGCACCTGAATGGAGAGAAGTGTGAGTGGCTGCAGGAAATGGGGTTCAAATTGTAACCGTCACAGATGCTCCTGAGTGGGCGGCAGTGCCCTTATTGGGACTGGGGATTGGGAGGCTTACATTTGGGAGCTATCAGGAGTGTGGTGAAGAGTTCTGTTTTGACCATACTAATAAGCCTAGAGATACTTGAGGCTACCAAGTGGAGAAGTGAGCCAGGCAGTTGGGCATTAGAATAGGACCAGGGTCTGTAGCATGAATCACATACTGTTTTTTATTTATTGGCAGATATATATCGAGTGAATGTTGGGTTGTACTCGGTGGTATGTTGAGTAATAAAGAACAGTGGGTACTAAGTCATTTTGTGAGAAGGGCCTGATCAAAACTCTACTCTCTTTGCAGTTTATGGTCAGATCAGTCAAATGAGAAAACCTTTCTAATAGATAACTGGTGCATAATAAATAAAATGGGCCTATTTAAAGTAGTGATGTGCTTACATACAGTTTCCATTCACATTAGAGCTGCAGTATTTCCCATCTTCTTTGTGCTGGTTCTTGTGGGCTTATGGGCTTATTACTCCGAGAGTGGGGTTACCTTTAAACTGGGGAGAAGCTGCTGGCAGGAGGCAGGATGAAGCAACTGTGGAAATGCAAGTGTCTCTACTTTTTGCTCCTCTGACGCCTACCCATTCTGGACAAGAATATGCCTCAGACCCTCAAACTTTTGCGAAGGAAACAGCTGGGAGGAAACTGTAGCTGAGGGTTGGTGTGAGGACAGACAGGTGTGATGTGCTTGCTGCTACGGGCTCATCTTATCCATAGAAGCTGGGTCTTGAGCAGCTTAAAAAGTTGAGCATGATTGATTGAGAATTATGGCATCATATTAGAAGCCACAGGAATTACGTTTTCTCCTTGTTGATATACTTCCTTTTTGGTCTGGGACCCCAAAATTAAAATGTAGCTTCCTCTGTTTGGATGGCCGGAGGTGCACACAAGAGACTCCCATCAGTCAGATCGCCACAGAGGTGAAAGGTCTGGAGGCTGGAAGAGAGAGGCGATCGCGCCTGCCCGTCCTGGCTTTTGACGTGAGTCTCTGCCAGGGCTGCCTGCACCTCGGTATTCCATGTCTTTGGTGAGATAACATCAGTATTGTGCTTCTCCATATGTTTTCTCACTCATCATCCCCGGCCATCCTGAAATAAGTGTTCCTCCAGGTTAGAGACAGCTGCAGTTTTAGTTTCAGTTTTTGGTGAGCAGAAGATAGTGCTAAACGCTCTTGTTTAACTCTTTTGCATGATCTCTACCAAAACCAAAGTTAAGTGTTTAACAACATATTTTTGAGGGCGATTTCTTCCTTTAGTCGTGACACATTTTTCCTTCTCTGTTAGGATTTCAAGTGGTTGAGTCATGGTGTCCAGATCTGGCTTAGCTCCTTACTAGTTGTGTCCTATTAGGCAAGTTAACTTTCTGAGCCTCAGTTTCTTTATCAGAAATTAGTGATAAATTAATATCCATGTTAACTTTGTTCTCAGTGTTAACTGATTTGGAGAGGGAGGAAAGTAGACATTCTACTAAGTGAATATACTCATTATAAGATACATCCCAATATTAGAAACAAAGCAAAACACAAAAATGAGTATCTTCAAATTAAGGAAATGGTTCATGCCTCTATTGTATAAAATGTGTAGTAAAATTTGTGTGAAAGTGCCTGGTAAATAGTATGATAAACTCTTAAAAATGGTACATCTTTTAATCCATTAGCCAATAATTCCCACCATTGCAGCCTTCTTTCTTTGGGTAGTAATATTCTAGTTTTAATTTGTAGTTGAAAATGAAATAGAACTGCTGCATTATTATCCTATTTTTTTTTGTCTCCTTAAAAGCATTCTGAATTGAGATAGGAAGATGCGAACTCTCAATTTTGCTCATTTGTTTCCATGCCAGCAACCCTAGCAGACTGACCCCAGTGTGTTGGGGAAGACTGACAGGTGCGCACTGAAGGGGAATGAGCTGGCGAGCATGGAAGTTGCCTTCAGGTTTGGCTTTAGAGCTCTGTCAGCCAGCATTTTGGCTTAGTGGCTGGGGTCCTGGGCAGCGTTAAATTCTCTGCCTAGTGCTCCTGTCCGAAGTGGACAGTTCTGCTGTCGTCCACAGATCAGACTCCCGGGGGCTCAGACCTTTATTTTTTAGCTCTTACTGAGTTACAGTGGACAGGCAGGAAAGGGTATGTGTTGGATAATACACGATGGATGTTTGTAGCAGGTTGAATTTTCACAAACGGTGCATGTCCACAGCCAGCACCCAGACTGAGAGGCAGAGCCTTCGGTGTCCCCCAGACCCTCCTGTTGCTCCCCTGAGCCTGTCCGCTCCCAGAGTAACTCTTGCCTTGGCGCCTCGTGCCAGCTTTCAAGTTTTCTGAGATGGAAGTCACGCTGCATTCTTTTGTGTTGCGCTTGCCTGAGCAGCGTGCTGAGCCTCCGCCGTGCTGCTATAGCCAGTGTTCCTGCGTGTGAAGCGCCACCGCTGCCTGCCCGCTGCACTGGGTTGGGGGCCTCTGGGCAGTTTCTTCCGGGGCTGTCACGAGGAGCTCTGTGGTCTCAGCGCACGTCTTGCTAACACGTTTCTGTTGTGTGTGTCCATTGGGGGAGAACTGATGGCTTTGAAAAGCTCTTGTAAATTCCTCAGCTGAGGTTGAGTGCGTTTCATTTGTTTTTCCCTGACTACCTGCGTGTCCCAAAGAAAAGGCCTCACGTTGCTAATATCAGTGTTTGGTGAATGGCTGCTCCCCTTTCTTCCTTGCCAGGTAACTAGCATCAGTAGACGAGATCTCTTAACTCCAAATCAGCCACGCCTCACTGTTTGAGAAAAATCTGGTTTTGGTACTTTAGAACTCTAAGCTAGACTCTGGGTGGCATTTGTAACTATTTCAGTAACAGATTGTTGGGGAGATTTCATTTAAAGGGTGGCTGCAACCTACTTCTCCACAGAAGTTGTTGTACTAGTAACTAAAGATCAATGACTTGTGTGTTTTTAAAGACTATAAGCTAGTGCACATGAGGCCCTCTTGCCCTGTTCAGTGAGAAACTGGGCGGCTTACCTCGACTCTAATGAGGACCCAGCTTTCCTCATAAAATAGCTGGGGTGGTTTTGGTGCCAGCCTTGGAATTGCGGGGGTGGGGGTGGGGGAGAAGGTGTTAAAATGAGTGTTCCCTTGGTACAGCTTTCTGCCTGCAGGTCCCTGGCTCTTTGTCCTATGTGGGCTGTCTCTTTAGGGATCTAAGAAGGTGTCCTAGGAGTGAAACTGAGCCTCCACTGCTCCCAGCCTGCGGAAATAAAGCCCATTCCTTATCTTAATTATTCACACATCTACTGAAGGAAAGGAAGGGATTTAACTGGGTGCTTTCAAAGGGGATTTCAGAAATAGAATCCATTGCTTCCATCTGAAAGGAAGGAGTCTTTTGTCTCCTGGTGTTTTCAAATTATAATTTTAAAGTGATACAAAAATAATATTAAGTCTTGTAGATCAACGAGAGCAACTGTACCTCAAGGGTAAGCTTAATGAACAGGGAAAGAAGTGAGGTATTTTGACAGACACTGATTTCCAAAGAACAGGTGCACGGTGGTTAAAAATAGTGCCGTGTTGTCTGCGTTAGTGAAAATGGTAGTCAGAAAAAACCTGCGGTATCTTTTCCAAATTCAGGTCTTGAGTAACTTAGAAAAACACGGGGGTAGTTTAAAATGTGAATTCGTAAAAACCAGGTCAGCGTGAGTCTTAAGAGATTGTACTAATCATATGCCCACACATGCATTTTTTTTAAACAAAGCACTTCTTTAATCCACCTTCTTAATATCAACCGTTTACAAATTCATGAGATAAGGCAGTTATCATAGAGCAAATCTTGTCAGGGAGATGAGGAAACAGACTCTTGCACAGACTTTGCCAAGGCCAAGGGTTGACTGGCTTCTGGTTTTTACTCCCAGTGCTTTTTATGAGCGTATTTGCTCCTTGCACTCAGCATTATACAAGGATAGTACTACTGAGAATTTGGACTAATTGTAATTATGCTTGATAATAATAATGTTACCTGTGAGGGGCATTGTGAAAATAGGGGTTTAGTTGCATAAACCTAGGAGTCAGGCTGTCTGGGACAGAATTCTAGCTCTGCCACCTACTAGTTATGACTTACCCTCTTCTCATCCTGTTTCCTCATCTATAAAATCTGCCTCCCAAGTCACTGCTTGTAAACGAGCACGCTGTGTTGTTTTTTTTCAATCGTTATCCAAAGTAGGGCAAGTGTTAGTGTATCATCATACTCTTACAGATAGGAATTAAGGCTCAAAATGGGGCCTAGCAAGCTCAGACTGAAATCAAGATCTTCTCATATCATTCCCAGTGCAATTTCCTTATGTCTGTCATGTTTCGCTGATAAAATCGTAAATAAGTCAAAATAGATTTTAACCTCCTTTGTCACTTTTTGAGTATGTAAAGTGCATTTTCCTTTCGAGGGAATTTAGCTTGGAGGATCACAGTCCTATGCTTGGAGAACATAATTTCTGCATGTTTTGTGTCTGGCCAGCCCCCCCCATGCGCCCCCACTGTTCATGCCCCTGATTCTGGCCAGTGCTTGCTCACTTCTGTGCTCTTGTAGCTCTTTGGGACTTTGTACTTACTAGCCCAAGATCAAGCTTCCCATCCCTCGTGCATACTCTTTGCTTCTTTGGACAGCTTTCCCCTCCATAGAAACTTCCTCAGTGCAGGGGCCGGGCCTCCGTGCTTGTGCAATAACCTCCCCAGATTGCACGCTCAAAGCCAGCACTACGTTGGCATCTCCGAAAGTCTGGGAAGGCCGTTTAGTTTAACTGCTGTTACTAAAGTTGTTTGAGAAGCTTGCTAGCCAGTGAGGTAGACAAGAATGGGGCGCAGTTTGCTATTTTATTCAAAGATAGATTTGTATGCTTGGAAAACCCAAGAGACTCAGTTTTCTAATATTCCAAACAGTAACATAATTCAGCTTTGTTGATTTGGTATAAAAGAGAGAAAACAGTAGCTCCATAAAAAGCTATGAAAGCTCTAGAAAACTTGGCTGGGAATTTTAGCAAGCTCACACTAATATAGTAAAGATGTTAGCTTTATATCATGTAGAAAATTATAAAACTGAGACTAGTCAAAGAAATTGTGAGAAATGTGCAGAAAAATGAGAAGTTGGCTAATTATCACTTTTCTGGATATGAAAACCTATTCTAAAGTTAGAAGTTAAAATCGCTTGGTAGTGGTACAGGACTACACTTTCAAACAGAGTAAATAAATAAAAAACAGTAAATAAAAAACAGTAAAAGATAATAAATATGTGATAAAAGTAGCTTTTCCAAAGAAGAGTTATTCTGTCTATAGGATCAGGAAAACTGAGAGTCCATCTAGAAAAATAAGCTGTGTCTTGCCCTCGTTCCGTAGAGCATACACGGGAGAAAAGAGCTCTCTGAACGCTTCTGTTTTCTTGGTACAGAGAAGTATCTTAAGTAGGATATGTAGGTGGGTACATTAAGTTAAACGTGTATGTGTTGAAGTGTGGTAGAAAGTGCCAGGAAGCATAAGTCCAGTGGCAGACCTGAAAATATTTCTAACAACAAGGAAAGGAAATTTCTATATTATATAAAGACAAATCTAGCAATTAAGAGAAGAAAGGAAATGCTAAAGTTTTCAAAACCCGATTGGTGAATAGGAAATCTACTAAGTGGTGGGAGCGAGAAGACAGGCATTGATCTACCTTTCAGGAGGAAGTAAAAATTGGTTCTGTATTTTTGTAGATATTTAATAGTACCTGCTAAAGTTGAACACATCCATCTGACCTAGCAGGTTTATTCTGAGTGTATGTGTGTAAGAGGATTACCTGGGGTGTCCATCATGGCACTGTAACAGTTCAAGTGTATTTTGGAGACCTACCTAACAGGAGCACAGTGAAGCGTATAAAAATATTTTGTCAGGGGAGTGAAACAAGGACTGGATCAGTGGGGTGGAAGGGATGAGTTGTAGTAATGTACACTGTTACTTCTTGACGGAAGTATGGGAAATGGTGCGTTGTTGCTGAAACGGGAACTGGGAGACTGATTCTGAAGTGAGTTCACTTCTCATTAGATTTTTCTGGGGTGTTTTTTTGGGGGGTGGGGTTGGGAGAGTGGTAGTGTTTAAAAGTCACATATCCTTAGTGCCTATTGAGCAAGAAATTGCTGTCACCTCTGCCTATGAACATATTTTTTTTACAAAGTTTGTCATCCCACTGCATTCTTTTCTAGTTCAAAAACGTAACTGAAGAAAAGTTCATCCCCGTTAGAATCACACCAGTTTGCAAATCAGTGACATAAAGTATCACCACGGCACTGTTGGAAATTGTGTTTTAGTTTTGACAGTCCTGTCTGCCTGCTCCCAGGAAGACCAACCACCTCTTTCTATACTATCAGTTTTCCAGTTTGTTTAGAATTAGTTATTGCTTATTTGATGAGGCCACTTTATACTGTTGATTTGCAAATTGGGATGGTTATAATTGGAATGAACTCTTCAGTCATTGTCTTGAATTGTGTTCCTGGCATCCCTTTGGTATTATTTGTGTCCTTTTGGTAACTCATCATTGAGAATTGTTTGCAAGGGTTAATTTTTAGGTAAAAGAAAAAAAATTATATGCTTAGAGAAACTAACAGTTGTTTATTTTGATCTGGACAGATTTGGAGGCCAATCACTGCCACCTTTTTTTTCCCTGTGGGTCCAGGAACTGGATTTCTTTATTTGGTCAATTTATATTTCTTGTATCAGTATTCTACACGACTTGAAACAGGTATGTTGCCTATAGTTGTTATAAGTTTTCTCTCTCATTTACTAATCCTCATATTTACTTATTAGAGGAATTTTGGGGGGCAGTTAACATGTATAAAGGAAGGGCATAGAAAATGAATACTCAGTAAGTAATAACTGTGTTTTCACTGTTTCAGACTCTTAGATGATCTGTATTAAATCCTCACAACCTCAGCATGAGGTGTAGTAACAGTGACTCCATTTTGTACATGAAAAGAATACAAGAGCAGAGGTTCACACATCTTTTCCATGTCTTTGGCGGCCAAGCTGGCTTGTCACTTAGTTTGACATCTCACGCATTTCTGTCCCAAGGCAGTCCTTGTTGGTGAATGCGGTGTATATATTTCCTAGGTTGGGGTTGAAAACCTCTCTTTGATGCTATAAAAAACGTGAACTTACCCTGTAATTGATGCACTCAACTTTACAAATACATATTGGGATTTAACAGCAGGGTAGTTTATCACCTATATGATGTTATAGATAAGCTCTTTGTAAAATATATTTTCTTAAAAGTTTCATACTGAACTGTTACTTTTGATAATACTTTATAAACCTGCTGGAGGTTAGCTCAGGATAGAGAATTCTGAATCACCTTTAGTTCTCAGTCAGTTCCATGGTTGTCGATTACTCTGACAACTGCAAGGATGGGCACTTGGTATCAAATGTCATTTTCCTTAAACTGGCAGTTGTGACTAGGTGCTTTTCGAAAGAAAGAAACCATTGTGTTAATGCTGTGGTGGATCATGAGTGATTACTGTTGGCAGGGACCTAGCCCACTCATTTCAGTTGAAGGAAGAAGAATAGGAGCTTCAAGGAAGCACAGTAACTTAGTGGCTGAGAAATTGACAGCTAGGACTCTTGTCACCACACCAGACATCTGATCCTTACATCCACCAGGATATGTGGTTGACTGTCTCTCTTGCCCTATCTAGACCTGATTATGATGCTTACCATTCTATGCCTCTGATGTAATTTGAAAGTCAGGTTGTTGGAGGATTTTTTTTAATCATTTTTTGTTTTGGTTGGTAATTGAGTAGATTAAGGATGGATGAACCTGGCACAGGTTTTAAGATTTTCATTATGAAAAATTTTCAAGCATATAGATCTGCAGCTCTGCATCAAACACTCTTGTAAGTCAGTATGCCTTTCTAAAAAATGATACCAACAAAGTTGAAAGGTTAATGAACTTTTTTGAGACCATTTATGGAGCAGAAAAGTCACTGTTTTATTAGCCATTTTTAAGTGTACAATTCAGTGGTCTTTAGCATAGTTCACCTTCATGCACCCATTACCCACCATTTCACTCCCAACATTTTTATCATCCCTCTCCTCCCACCCCACTATCTCCTTTTCACCTCTTTACTAGATTTTTCCACATAATCACTCTCCATCCTTCCCTGGCAGCCACTCACCTACTCCACCTGCTGTGTGTGTATGATTTACCTCCTTGGGCCATTTTCTGTATCCTTCGGTGCCTGGCTTTTTTCAGGCGGCGTCATCAGTGGTCATCAGTATGACCCTCTTTTTAACATCTCTCACCTTGAACAGTTGTCCTGTAGCTTGTCTTACTTTATCCTCTAGTATGTCATCTCACCCCTGGTTATTTGAAACATTATCTAGAAATATTTCACCTCTGACATATGAGGACTTATAAACTAATCATAATGTGGTGTTTTCATTATAATAGTCCCATGACCACATTTTATTTCTAAATTCTCTTGTCTTGGTGACAAGACAAGAGAATTTACACTAGCTAAGTAGGTAATACAGCTGCTTCATAAAGGATTTAACTGAGTGACACTTGAGATCACTGTGTGAGATTATTAGTTTGCTTGAGTCTTAGAAGTTGCCCCACACTCTGCCATCCAGTCACAGAACGTTTTAAAATGCTAGTGCCGAGAGGCATTTTTAAAGACATCTTTATTGCCAGCAAATTCCCCTACCACCCACTTCCACCCTTTTAAAGTATACAGTGCAATGGATACTGACAGAGTTGTGCAATCATTACTACAGTCGATTTTAGCATGTTTCATCATTGCAGAAAGAAACTCTGTTCTCCTTGGCAGCCACTCCCCATTTCTGTTCAACTCACTGAAACCCCTTGGGCATGGTCAACCCTTGAGCAACCCACCATCTTCTTTTCACCTCTTTACTAGATTTTTCTGTTCTGGACATTTCTAATAAATGGAATATACAGTGTATGTTCTTTGGTTTTAATGTTCTTACACCTGTACATGTTAGTACTTCATTTCTTTTCACTGCTTAATAAGAATCTGTGGCATAGATTTACTACATCTTGTTTACCCTTTCGTCAACTGATGACCATATGACTTGTTTTTGAGTCAAATGGGCTATTATAAAATAATGCTGTGAACATTTGTGTGGTGAGGAGCTTTTAAGATCTTTCAATGTGATCCTCTTATTTCACAAACAGGAAACAATGGAAAGTTGGTGACATGCCCTAGAGGTCCCAAAGCTCTTGGGGGCAACAGGCAGGACTGGAGCCCAGATTTACTGACTCTCAGTCTTCTCTCCACCATACAGCTTCAAAATGACATTTTGACAAAAATGTTTGCCTCCTGCATATTCTCCTGTCTGGCTCAATGGAGTGTTAGCTTATTTGTAAAGTTTCTGATTTGAACCGAAAGACCAGTTTGAGATCAGTTAATTTGTAAATTCCCAGTTGCAAGTGGGCCAAATAATATAGTAGTTTGTGTGATCATATTTTAGTACTCAAACAAAAGAATCCTTAGAAGTTGCAAAGCCAGAAAGCATCAGAAGAAGCTCAATGATTATTAAAAGGTTTTGTTATAATTTCAGCTCTGCTTTTGTAGTGATCCCCTACTAGCTCATAGTAGGGGTACTGTGAAACACCCTTAGTGCCCTAGCTAGTGTGTGCCTTTGAGCTAGTCGGAGAGAAATTAGGGAAAGGAGAGATTTTTGCTGGAAACCATTTCTTCCCTGCAGATAGATTTTCTTTCTGTCTGATACGTGTTAGGAATTTCTTTTTCATAGATGAAATGTCATGTAATTGTGATGGGGGTTGGAGAGGAGGGAGGTAGCTGAACTGGAGTGATCTTGCAGTCATTTCTGTCGTCTGCTTGTCTTCTAGTCTTCCAACTGAACTGAAGGCATCAGAACTCAGCCTTAGAAGGGAGAACTGGACTGGTGTTGATTATTCTGCCCAGGAATGAGATAACTTACCATATAGTGTAGTGACCAAAGCACCATATGAGTGATTAGCCATGATCTTGTTCAGACCCTTTATTTCTTTACTTGCATAAGGGGTTGTGTAGGTTCTTCCACTCTACCTCAAAGATACAGCAGAGTCAAAGGCTTGGGCATGTTTGACTGTGCTCACCTCTCCGACCCACCCCTCATTGTTTCCCAAGCTGGGTTGTCAACTCCTGGAAGATGGAATCTTCCAGACGGATTCAGTCAGAATCTAGACTGAATCTTCCCAGGAAACTCAGTGCTTATGAGTGGTAGCACGTATATACCATCACCATTGCCACCACCACCAGCAGCTTCAGCTACCACCACCTCCCGACAGTCCTGCTTGACGAGACACAACAGTCGGCTGAACAACCCTGCTTCCTTTGTCAGCAGAGTTAGTAGTCTAGTGAGGGTGAAAGGATTAGCCAGGTACTCATGTTCTGTCATGAGGTCAAGAGGAGGGTCATGAAGGAAAGGCCTCCGGTGGTCTGGGGTCCCAGGGGATGGACCTCAGTAGCTAAGGACGTGACTGTCCTCCCTCTGCGCCTGGCTTAGCCCTTGGTCATCTGGAGTCTGTTACTGGAATTTGATTGGCAGGGTACTGGTTAACCTTCCTCGGTGACTTTATAGAGGACATGGGTCTCAATAATGAAAAAGAAAAAAAAAAAAAGCAGATCCTTTTATTTGAACAATTTAAAAATGCTCTCATTTTGCTTTTCTTTAATTTTTTGAAGTGTTTTTCTGCATAGAGGTTACTTTGTTCTGAAATTCTGAACCATGACATTTGGCTTGTTTTTGTTTCCAGGAGCTTTTGATGGGAGGCCAGCAGACTATTTATTCATGCTCCTCTGTAACTGGATTTGCATCGTGGTATCCTTCAGTATGTTATTTTGGACCAGAAAGAAACCTTTTCTTTTTTTTTTTTTTTTTAAAGATTTGGGGAAATAGAATTTTGGACAACATTTCAAATGCCAGCTTGTGCCTCTTTGTTTATATAGCTAATAATTAAGAATAACTAAAGTTGGTTTGAAAAGCTGTAGAGGCTCATACAGCCCCCAAATGTGACATTTGTTTGCCATTGTCTTTGTGGGATTTTCCAACACTTGATGGAGTTTTATCCCTGTTCCCTCATCTCGTTCCCAGTTCTCTCCTCCTTGTGTGTGACAGCTTGTTGATGGCAGCACACAGAGACACTGTGCCATGAGATAGCTTTTGAAATCTGTGGTCCTTATCACGACATTAATTTACAGCCAGCATCCTTCTCTGACTTCATTTTTGTCCTTGTCTTGGGGACCTAAATGTTAATTCCATTCCCCTGAAAGTTCCCAGCTTGGGAAAGGACACAGCCTATCTCTGCTGTGTGTCAGATACACGTGTCCATCCATCCAGGTGTGGACTTTTACAGGTGGTGTGAGCAGCGGAGGTACCTGAAGACTCAAGTCCTTTGCAGAGCTGGTGGGCTCAGGATTCCCGCGGGAGGAGGGGGGGTGAGCATTGACTCCTGACCCAGAGCCGGAAAACGTGGCCCTTTGTCCTTTCCCCTCCTTTCAGGGAAGAAAAAATGTCTTTTGACTAGAACCATGTTGTGGAGCCCTGAGTGTGGGTAGAATCCTTATTTGTCTCTGAGTGCAGTCCTGCTGAAGGGGAGAGGCTAAGGTATCAGGTGAGGCAGGGAGGATGCCAGGGGCCGAGCCGACTTGGGGCAAAGCTGTGGGTTCCCTCCCACCACTTCCCTGTTATCGTGTCTTCTGGTAGAACATTCGTTACGAAGATGATTAGAGTTTTTGTGTTCTGGGATGTCTTAAGCCTGAACTATAGAAAACTGTTTTCCTTCAGAGCTGAACTTTGCTGGGTGCCGAATGCTTTATTTGTATCTAGTCTTTAACTTTTACAAACCAAGATTACTGGCTTAATAATGGATATGCAGGTAAGTGTCCTTTGAGACTATTTGCCCTTTTTGTTTCAATTTTACTATTAATGGCTTTTAATGGAAGTTTAGGTTGGTGAACTATATGGCTAATTATGTGGTATTTTTATTTTTTAAAAGAGAAAGGTGTTCGTTTATTATTTTTAGTGACGCACCATTGTTTTGTGTCCTTGTTAGTAATTTGACAGTCTAGGATACCCTCTTCAGGTGTGGTCACTGTAGCACCTCAGTCCTCCACAATAATCCACTGTGTTCTCCCCCCACCTCATAATAACCCTCTCCCCTCCCTCCCACAGTATCATGTGGTATTTTTAAATGATAGCATTATGGCCATTTTATCCTGAAGATCTTGCATGCTTTACTGAAGGCATTGCCATTCTTGCCATTTCTGGCTTGCTTCGTTTGGATGTAGATAATAATGGCTAGCCAGTGTTGTCTGTGCATTGAATGGATTTGCATTAAAAAAAAATGAGATGACACACTAAGTAGAAACTCTTGTGTAACTCTTTTCAAGTAAGATTTTGACCCTTGATGTATCTGAAATCCACGTAAAATCATAGAATTATCTTTTATTATAGGATTTTATGGCCTGTGCTGTTTGGTCGCTCAAACACAAGAATTAATTTAGAATGAATTGAGGTTGTCTTTGTGTTTTGAGAACGTGTTCTGAGGAGAGAGCTAGAGAACAGCAGTTTCACGCTAAGCTTCTGTTGTGGGAGCCTCTAGGGCCTTCTCTTTACGTGTTGATTTCTTTTGCAGTTGCTGATGATTCCTCTGATCATGTCAGTCCTTTATGTCTGGGCCCAGCTGAACAGAGACATGATTGTGTCATTTTGGTTTGGGACACGATTTAAGGTACTTTAATCTAGTTGGAATAATTTCCTTTTCGTTTGTCTTTTCAGAAATTGACTTTCTTTTGCCCAAAGATGTACTTTCTGACTTTTCCAGAAGAGGTCACTGCAGCGCAGTATACCATAGGCAAGCCCCTTCGCCCCTCCCACCCTCCCTCTTTGGTCCCATCTTTCTTTAGCACACCTGGAGCCCTTTACTGACTTACCTCTCACTCCCTTTCTACCATACGTTCCTCAGACCTGTGTTGCTGGGTGATTCCGTGTATGTATATGTGGTAGAGGGAAAGGAAGATAACTGTGTGGAACCTTATTAAAATCTATTCTTAACTCTTTCCTCTTACCTACTTCAGCTAAAACAGATTGCATTTTGCCCCCAAACACATCCCTTTGTGTCATCTCTCACAGTTCCCCTGCCTGTGACATCTGTTTTATTTTCTTCCTCATGTAAACCCTATCTGTCCTTAATCTGAGTTGGGAATGAACTGTTTCCTGTTTGCCTGGAATCTGTCTTGCTCTTGGGGTTCTGTGCTACTGACGGTACTGACCACATTCTCCCCTTACGTGATGGATATCCTCTCCTTATTAGTTTGTGAACTCCTTGCCGCTTCCTTAGCTCTTGTTATGGTGTCTTGAACTTGATGAGGAACACAACCACTGTGTTTATCTAGAGGGTGGTCTTATTTGAAAGAATATAAGTTTGAGATAACAATGTGAGAGGAAATAAGTCAGAGTGATTTGCGACATGTGTCGAAGGAGAACCTGAAAGGATAGGGTGTTTTTAGCACATTGGTAAACTACTTGCTAGTTGGAGTCTTAATGTTATTCTGTCATGGGCTGTGTTTTTGTCAGCATCCATGAGACACCCATGTACTTTCTGTTAATATTAATTCAATGGGGTATGTATTACCCCAGAACAATGAACCAAGTATTCTTTCTACTATATGAAAAAGTGTAATCTTAGATAAGAAGTTTTAAGCATACTAGGAATGCTTTTACTTTCATCTGAGAAATTTTTGCAATGATGTTCCAAAGGATTTCAGTCAAGCTCTTGCCAGTATTTCTGTACCTATTTCGGTAGCCCTACAGCTGTCTCCTTTTTAGGTCTGGTTGTTCATATTTTTATATTTTTTCTGTAGGCCTGTTACTTACCCTGGGTTATCCTTGGATTCAACTATATCATCGGTGGCTCGTAAGTGATACTAGATTTATTTAATTGGAAACAAATCCTTGGACTTTGTTTATTCTTCTTCTTTCTTTGAGTGGTTAAACATGAAAGAATCTCAGCCTTGATGAATTGTAACATATATTTATGAAATAATTTCATTTTGATGATACTGATTATATGGCTTGACTGTAAGTACTTTCTCAGCTTTGAGTGATTGTTATTTTGTTAGTGTGGTGTTAGACACAACGTACTTTCATGTATGTGTTTTGAATAAATACATATTTTCAATTTACTGTTCAGATAAGTCTAATTTGTGTCTGAACAGACTCCTCTAAAGAACTTTATGTAAAATCACTATGTTTCCTCGTCTTAAGGCATTTCCAGAATGCCTTGAAAACTGTTCACCAGTCACAGAAATGCAAATTCTCAGACGGGAAGTAGTTTTGTAGTATGGAAATTTTGGGCAAACTGAGTCAAGTTTTTAGTCTGTAATTGTGACTGAGACCTAAGGAAACCTTTAATGGACCCAATCAGAATTTTGAAAGGCGTATTCAGGACACAACTATTCTGTGAACTCCCATTTCTTTTACTACAAAATATTTTTAATGTTTCAATAGCTTTTAGTGCTGGTTCTTAATATAGCTGATATAGTTGCTCTGTCATCCCGATTTCTGCTGCATACTGCTGGGGAGAAGTGAATGAATGAGCAAACAGATTGCAGAGCCTAGCAAGTTCTGAGCTTGAGAAAGCTCCCTGCTGCAGTGGGCAGAGTCTGGGAGTAGCTGCAGATGCAGACTTGGCACTGCCAGGGGTCATGCTGCAGGCAAAGACAAAGGACATGAATCAGTAGCATGGGTCTGTCAGCTCAGTGGCCTCTGTGTAAGCCGTGGGAAAACTGAAGAAGGCCAGTGTTTACTCTAGGGTACCAAGGTGGGGGCCAGCTTTCCACAGTGGTCTCTGCGGTGTCTTGTACTCAGGGGTACGAGAGGCGAGGGAGAGGTGCTGGCTGATTCCAAGAAGGGGAGAGCAGGCGTTTATTGTTCCCTTTTGCCTGACTCCCGTGCTGCTTTCTTCATATCTGCCTGTGATTGGCAAATAGTGTTCATGGCTGAAAGCATCTGAAACGTGCTTCGCAGCTCCCCTACACTTAATGTCAGGGAGTAGCAAAAACACTATTTTGAGGATAGGCTGGGGCTTGACAGGGTTGTCAGAGGGGCTCCTGGCTCTGAGGAGCACAGGCCCCGGTGTCCAGAGGACAGATGTGCCTTCTCTCCCAGAATGAATTTGTCACTCAAATGACCAAGTCATGGGGGTAGATGCTCTTGATTGGGCGCCTGCTCCTAGGACCAATGGTGCCTGAAGCACTGTTCGCTGTGTTGTCTGTGAAAACTTCTTGCAGCTCTCTGTACTGCCTGCATGTCCTCAGTGTGGTTCTCTGCTCACAGGGTAATCAACGAGCTCATCGGCAACCTTGTTGGACATCTATATTTCTTCCTGATGTTCAGATACCCGATGGACTTGGGAGGAAGAAATTTTCTATCCACACCTCAGTTTTTGTAAGTGTTTTTTCCTCTTGTGGAACATGTTTTTACTGCCTATGATCTTACGTGTCCCTGTAAGAGAACTATGAGGGTAGGCAGGCCTTACCCACCTCTCTGATGGGGAAATGTCAGCCGACTGATGCCTTGCCCTCGACTCAGGCTCCCAGGAAGCTGGGGATGGCAACCCCAGGCCATCCTCAGGGAGCCCACTTGAGAGTCAGGCATCCCAGGACGTGCGTCAGCTCTGCTGAGTGGCTGGTGATGGCTCCGAGTGGACAGTGTGATCAGGGGAACGGGCTGTGTTCTCTCAGAGTTCTCTCATTTTTACCCAAGGCCTGAGAAGGGGTAGGTCAGCTCATTGGTTAGCATTTTTAAACATTTTGAAATTAAATATCACAGACGAGAACACTTCTAGAACTAGTCAGAGTTAAAATGAGCCACTAGAGGTTTGTGTAGTCCCAGCCCCCCTCCTCCCCCTTGCCCCGGGAGTGTCTGCTTTTTCTTTCTCTGCTCTTAGGGTTCACTGAAGTGAGGAGGCTGAGGATCCAGCTTTGCTTTCAAGGTAGACTTCTGTTCTCCTCACTTATCAGTCTTGTCATTGGGAGAGCAACTTGAGAAAAGCGCCGCGCCTCAGCGGCCCAGTCTGTCAGTGGGGGTGCTCTGGGACTTAGGACTGCAGGAGGGTGCGCCCCACCTCTTGGGCCAGCTCTGAGCCTCGTGCCCAGAGTTGGGGCTGCGGTGGGATTTTATAAGCCATGAGAGAGGCTGACACTTAGGCCTGTGAGTGTGTGACCCTTCAGAGTGGAGCCCCATCTGGGGTACGGCTTGCCTTCCCACTTGGGGTGTGCAAGGAGAGCTCATGTTTCAAAGCTTATGTGAAGAGCAACAAACCCTTTCGCATCATCATTTTAGTGCTTTGCAGTTTGTCGTCCTTCCAAAGTGTTGGGGGGATGTGTTTGAGGGGGCGAGGGGGGATGGACAGGAAAACAGGACTAGGTCCCTGCCTCACCACAGTAAAACTAGGAGCAGGCCTTGTTTATATTCCAATAACATTTCTTTTTAATAGGTTAGAATTTTTTATTCTGATATAGTAAGATTTTTTTTCTTTCTGCTATAATTTTATTTTTATTTGACTTTTTTAGTCAAAGTCCCTGGTTTATAGCATACAAGTACCAGATGCACTGCCTTCTGAATCAAGGCCTGTCTCTACTCCATTAAGTTCACTGTCTGGGGTAGGTTCTTGGAAGACTTCCACTGTGAAATACACAACAAGAGTAATACACGCGTGTTAGTGCGGTTTCCCCCCAAGAGCGGGAGAAGAAGTTTGTTTCTCTGCTGAGCCAACCTCATGTTGCCATCAGCTCAGACAAGTGACTGGTCTGTCTGCTAATTGCTGAAGGACGGTGACAACAGCTGGGGGTTTGCTCTGGGTTAGCCAGTCAGATGGCAGATGCATGGATTAAAAAAAATCTTGGTGCCTTGTGGGGGCAGCCAACAGTTTTTTTATTATTGTTGTTTTCCTTTATACAACTGTGTATTTCTCTTTTCATCAATTCCCTGTGTGTGTGTATATATTTTTTATATCACGTGTACCCCAAGATTCTCGTACCACATGGTGGCCTGGAGGTCTTAGCTATGTGCCGCGCAGGAGCCAGGGCCCTGGCGCCTCCTTCCACTTGTGCTTTCTCTGTCAGTGGAAACCCTTCTGTTAGACTTTGCATAAAGAGCAGATGACAAATGTAGCTCCTTGCAAGAGCAGTAACTGCTTTGAAATTATCATAAATTTTTGTTGATTATGTATAATTGGGTGTCTTTTTATACTAATTACTTGCATTTAATTTCACGCTTAAACTGTGGCGATGGCTCCATATTGTCTTTACAGTGGCGAGGGAAGCCTCTTTTAGGTGTTGTATTTCATTACCTACTTCGGTCCCAATCTGCCCCCAGTTGGGCCAGACTGGGCCACAGAGACTTCGAGCTTCTCTCAGGTCACTTTCCTGCTATCAAGACTGCTAAGTGGTGAGGAGAACAGGATTCCCACCCACAACCCCCGGCACGTCGTGGGTGTTGAGAAACCAACCCTGGGAAACGTGTTTTGATGTCAAGATAAAACTGTGTTGAAAGGAGGTGTGGGTTCCAGGAGTCTGAGCTGTCTCCCTGTTGGCATTCCAGTAGGAAAAGGGTAGCTGCTCTGCCCTGCTTGCTCAGCTTTCTGTTCGAAAGGAAGGAGTTCAGTGCCTTTCAGGGCGGGGACGTGAAGGTATGGAGCACGATGTCAACATGGGAGAGGACTCTGGTCACCAGCCTCTGTCACCGGAGCTGCTGAAGAGGCCTGGCTGTAGCCCGAGGCCGGGTGTCTCCAAAATGCAGGGCCAGAACCCGGAAGCGGGCCACCTGGGCGCCAGGTCTGACAGTTGCTCAGTCTTGCCTCAGTTGCCTCCATTCTCAAGCACAGGTGCTCGCAGTGCCGCTCTCCTGGGCACTCCTTAGACCCCTGAACTATCTAAACTCATAGCTGAACGCATCGACGGGAGGGCCTGGTGTAAGGGAGACGCTGTGATTAGTGCTGGTCTTCAGGCTTTTTGCTGTAGGCAAGTTTACTTTTGGTGCCACCAGGGGTTTAAACAGGGGTGTCAGCTACGTGATTTCTCACGTGGAATGTAAGACATACAGCAAAGAACAGGCAAAAGAAAATCCTTGAAATCTCACTGCAGAACCACGGCTTCCAGAGGGCCAGGGAAGGAGCAGGGACTAAGGGGTTCGTGGGTCCCCTGGTCTGTGTGGAGGACTATGGGTGCTTTGGGGTGGGAGTGGTATGGTAGGTGACACACTTGAAAAGGTGTGAGCCTGTACCCCTCCACCTGCTATACGGTGTTGTGAACCAGCGTTACTTTAATAAACATAATTGGAAAGAAAATCACCAATTACGTTGATGTTTTGCCTTCGAACAGAATTCTGGTCATTAGAATGTAGAGTGGGTCTAGATACATTCTTGGTTTCCTCATCACCAAAGGAAGGAAATAATTGAGAGCTCTAGAGAATGTCCACCTGGGTTTAAGTTTTCTTACCTGCTCTGTGGCTCCCACTAAATTTGTGAGATGGGAAATTTGCTCACCTTTTTGGACCTCAGCTGTCCCACCTTTTATGAGATGTCTCACCTTTTATGAGAATGCACTTGGAAGGCCGATTCTGAATAAACTTGGGAAACACACTCCAGGCTCACAGCCTGACTCCACCTTCTCCAGCCTCCCTGCTGGCTGCCTGGGAGCCCGCTGTGTCGTGGGACACTCACTGATGGGGCACAGGCCATGGACCTGGCCTGAAAAGGGCCATAGTTTGTTCCCTTTGCGCCAGTTCCATCCAGATTTAGATCCATCAAAGTGCAGTGTCGGTGCTGCTTTCCGGTGCTTAGGCTTGTGGATGTGATGTTTTCGTTTCTGTGCTGTTGTGCATGAATTACATTCATAATCAGAAATCGTTTTCGGAGTGTGAGCTTACCTACAAACAAAGCCAATTTAAGAAACACACAAAGTGGTGTGCCCTTCTGTGGTCAGGGCCCTGAGTGACCTGCCAAGAGGTGGTTTAATAAGGCGTTGTCTCCAGCCTCCCATCAGCTTGAACGATTCCACTGACTAGAAGTGTTCACCGTGATGGGGACCCCAGAACACCAGGGCAGGGAGCTGTGCCCCGAGTGGGGTGACTGGGTATGACTGTTGTCTTCCCTTCTGCATTCTCCGCTCCAGGTACCGCTGGCTGCCCAGCAGGAGAGGAGGGGTGTCAGGATTTGGTGTGCCCCCTGCGAGCGTGAGGCGAGCCGCAGATCAGAACGCCGGAGGTGGGAGACACAACTGGGGTCAAGGCTTCCGACTCGGGGACCAGTGAAGGGAGCGGCCTCCGGCCTGCCCACCCGCCGCTCCATCAGATGAAGTTTCCTCCCAGTGCTGGGTGCACTAACCACCGAGTTCTAGCTAACGCTGCTGGACCTGACCCACGCTGAATGTAATCTTTCAGTACAAGACAAAATTTTTTAAATTCTGAAGAAAAATATAAGTGTTCCTCAAGTTTGATGATTCTCAGTCAAGTCCTTACTGCTATGAAGAACAAACGTCAACTGCAAATTTCAGAACTGACTATATTTTGTGGTTTCGCCTCTTCCTTTTCGGTCTTGAATTATGGGTTTTGGCAGGTCCTGGTCTGCTGGCACCACGCTGGGCATTGGGGTTGGGTCACCAAACCCTTGTCAAAGGCATTCTTACCTCTTTCTTGCACACATGCCGCCCTCCTTTCCCCAGCACCCCCCTCCCCCCCTTTTACAACTGGGAGGTTGCCCTTGACATGATTCTGCCTTTGACAAGCTCTCTTATTTATTGACTTTTTGCCAAGGCTTGTTCGCAAAGAACTTGTTCACACTATTTCCCCCTGTTTGGTTGCAGAACTATGACGATAGGGGAGAAGACTGAAGCAGTGGACGAAGAGCTTTCTCAGCTTTTGGAATTGTTGTGATCTGACATCACCTGCAACCATCTGCCACCTCTTCAGATGTTTTTATAAAAAGGCACCTCTGAGTCAGGAGGTCACAGATGGGTATTAATGAGGCACGAGGGTGATTATATGCAGGTTTTTCCAAAGTTAAGTCATTAAAGCCTGTAGAAGAGTTGCATCTTGGACAGGACTTAACCTGTGGTGGGCATAATCCCTTTGCGTCTCTTATGTAGGGCATAGGCTTCACGTGGACCCAGAATAGCTGGATTGCGTTGTTCTAGAACGTTCCAAGTCACATGTGCCACAGGCTGTGCTGCTCTCTTTGAGACCTACCTGGGCATTGATCCCACTTCATTTTCATCCTGGGTGTGTGTTTCTTGAGTGGAAGGGAGAACTTTGTGCCCTATTTTGGTTGTAATGTTTTTGGTCCTACCACCTGTTTAATGCCCACATGCTTCAATGAATTTTGAGGAAGATGCAGTTCCTCTGTGTCTAGATCATTTTGTAAGAGCTGACAAAAGTGCATCGAAGTGAATCATATGTAATTTTAGGTTGTAATGTCTTTAGAATCATTTGTGTTTGAGGATCTTTATTATTTTGAGTCGTGAATGTACATCAGACCAGCTTACATGCCCACCACCCCTTTTTCATGTGTGGGATTTTTTTCCATCAGAGTGAGGCTTGTCTCCAAATAAAAAGTTTTTTGAAGGCTGTGGCGTTTGACAGTTTCTCATTTTACGTTTTCCTCCCGAAAGCAGACGGCTGGGAGCACTGTGGAGTGGCTGTCGCCTTTGAGTCAACTAAAAAGACCTGGAACATTCTGACCAGCTTCTTTTCAGAAAATGGTGTGCCCCAGCAGTCTACTGCTCTGGTCCCCGGACTCCTTAAACAGCGATGTGTGTTGTGTCAGGAAGGGGGCGTTTGGAGGTAGCGCCTCATCATCAATAATGTGTGTGTATACCTCTGCACATTGAATTTATCTTGTCACGTGTTCTGCTGCTGACCTGTGGCCACAACAAAACTGACCAGTGAAATTTTGGAAGGGATCACTCCCGTGCCCTCATCCTCCAGGAGTGGAAACTTATGGAACGTGTAAGAAGATTCTCACGGTAAAGAGTTAATCTCCTATGTCCTCTTAGCAACTCAACTTGTTCAGGAATAATCATTTCACCTAAAGGTCACAAATACTTAGAATCCCTCAGTTCAAGACACAGTGCTCATTAAATCTCTTGACACATGGTTAGGAAGCTGATAGTTTTAAGTCATCCGGATTACCTGTCTTTCTAAAACAGTTGTAGCTAACTAAGTAAGCTGTCTAAGATGCAAGCTGGCAAGAACATGACAGTGGACTTCTCTCCATGAATGGAGAACCAGCCCTTACTTTGTCTGGAAGAATTCCCTTTCTGTGACTTCCTTTTATTGGTGAAATTTATAATTTAAAATGTGTGACTTGATGACTGTCTCCCTGACGACTCCCCCGCTCTGCTGCCTCTTTCAGAGTGTTCCCGGTGGGCCAGACAGCCCTTGGCGGGCACTGAGTAACACCCTGTGTTACTGCTAGGCAGCACAGCGAGCGCATTTGTCCGTGGTTGTTCACATATTAGCGAATGCAGGCTTCATTCCTGAAGGTGTTTTCTGAGTTTTGGTTTTGATGAGCCAGGAGGCTAGGTATTTAATTGGTTCTATGTGGGGCGTTTGGATCCCCAGTCTGTACTGTGCTGAATGATCTCTGCTGAGCTGTGTGCACGGGTCTGAAACTGGAGTCTGGCAGAGTTGGTGGAATGGCCTTCCATGTAAGAACTCACAGAGGTGGGAAGTGAGATGACATGACCCTCTGGGGCTGTTTCTGGAAAGGGGGACCCCTCCAGGCCTACCTCCTAGGCCTTGGGCAGATCCTTGTACTCACAAGGTGGGGTGATGAAGAGGAGCAGGACTGTGCACCCCTCTGCTGATACCAGAGATGCTGACAATTCTGAGCACAGGAATAGTTCTGCGTATTCCTAGGATCACCTATTGCCAAGCGTGTTCTAAGCTACCTTTGAGTAACACTGACTTGGAGGCTCTTGCCTTGTTCATCGTCAGCACTTCCTGGGCTCTACATTTTTTATAGTTCCTGATGACAAAGCTGAATGTTTGAAAAAAAATGGACACTCTCCTTGGACTTTTCACTAAAGGCTGCAATGTAGCCCTAGAAGTTTAATTGTTTGCTTCCCACATTGCCTGGTAACCCCTGGCACTGGGGGG
Source organism: Uropsilus gracilis (assembly GCA_004024945.1). Lineage (NCBI taxonomy): Eukaryota > Metazoa > Chordata > Mammalia > Eulipotyphla > Talpidae > Uropsilus > Uropsilus gracilis. Next base: position 43,883 of record PVHY01008687.1, read on the forward strand.
CCAGCTTGTGCAGTTTCTTCTGCGGGATTAGGATGATTTCCATAAGCTCCCTTTACTCTTGCCCCTGTTGGTTAGGGTAGCAGCCCATTTTCAGCAGCACACCTGGGGTATGATCATTCCTGGGACAGGCACTTTATGAATAATGTATGCCTGTAATCTAGCTTCTCAGTCTGGCTGTACTTAAAAAACAAACAAAAGCATTTCTTTACCTCATTCCCATTCTGCATGATCTAAAGTTCCCGGTGATTCTGTTGTTCAGTGGGGCTTGGGAACCATTGCATAAGCCATGAAGTGGGTAGTAATACCCCTACTTCCCAGAGAGGAAACTTCAGACTCAGAGAGGTTGAATCACTTAAGCAGCTAGAAGCTGCCAAAGACAAGATAGGAGCCCACTTCCTTGTTAAGACCTCTGCTGTTTTGCAGCTGTGGAAGCTGAGGCTCAGTCTTTGAGTAAGTGGCAGACGCTGATGTGGAGTGGCAAACGAAAGTCCTTTTCTTGTTACCCTAGGGGGAGCCAGAAATGTCTGAGAATTGTCTTGTGACCTGGAAAGACACTTTGGCATTAAGTGGCAAAGAATGACGGTCTTTCCTTGCCACCAGAGAATGTTAGGGAGTCACCTGGTGACCTGAGAAGGAAAAAAATTGCTATTTGTGCAGAATACAACAGGTAGTTCCGGGCAGTGGAAATAGAGCTCAGTCACTGTCTCCTGGGTGTGTGCTCTCTGCTGAGGCAGACAGGATGACTTGTGGTAGGTGCTGGAATATTTGTGCATCAGGGACACACAAACTTTGCCTTCCAACACTGTTGGGGACAGTCGAGAGCCCAGTAAGAGAGCTTCTGACTCTTGCCCACGTTGTTACCCTGCTTCCGGTCAAATGTCCTTTCATCATGAAGAGGCTTGTGTAGATGTGTGTCTTCCTAGAGGGTCCCTGGCACCCTGAACTCTGCTGTGTGACACCTGTCATCCTCTGGTCTGTTAGCTTCATGAGCATGGCTTTCCTGTGCATAGCACAGGGCCTGTTACGTAGGGAATGACGTGTACATCGCATGGGCTGAAATTTGAACTAGTTCTCAGTTGGGTAGGAATTTGACCTGTTTCAGGAGAGAACCAATGGTCTGGTCTCCCAAGAACCTTAAAAGATATTTTTAAGATTAGCAGGTTTAGGGCCGGGCGCGGTGGCATGTGCCTTTAATCCTAGCCTAAGAAGGGAGGCCGAGACTAGGAATTGCTTGAGTCTGTGGGTTTGGGTTCGAGACCTGCCTGGGGCAACATAATGAGACCTAGTCTCAAAAATTTAGCTGGGTGTGGCGGCGCACTCCTGTAATCCTAGCTACCTGGGAGGCTGAGGTGGGGGGATCGCTTGAGTCCGTGGCACCCTGGGCAACGTGAGTCTGCAGTTCCTTGGGCAACATAGTGATACCTGGTCAAAAAAAAAAAAAGAAAGAAAATAATAAAAAGACTAGGAAGCTCAGATCTCTTGTCAACTTGCAAGTTTACCATAACTCTGAGGCATACAGCAGGGAAGGGGGTGGGGTCAAAGCTGGAGGAAGGAGCTCAAGGGTCTGTGCTGATGGATCATGGGTGCTGTGGTGGTGGGAGAACTACATGGACTGCTCCCAAGAGGAGACATCAAATACTGTCCCCAATTGAACAGTCATGTCCGAAAATAAATATAAAAAATAATAAAGACAGTCATTAAGAATAGAGTTTTTCTTCTGTTGTATGGATAGGGAACTGAAAGAGGATATAGAAGATATTGGAGATATGGGGAAGAATGGATTCAAAATCAAGATAGGTTTTCAAAAATGATAAAGAAGCTTCTGGCCACAATGTGTAAGAATTGGCTCATGGGTAGGAGCGCCTTGGTGATGGTGGGTAAGCAGGGACTTGGTTCTGGGAAGGCAGATAGGGTATGTGGGAGGGCTGATTGAAGAGTAGAATTGAACTTTCTCTTCTGAGGAATTCCCCTGTGCCTTGTACAGATGATGCTGTGTCTTTAGGGAAACCCCAGCTATGTCACTGGGGGCTCACGTTGTCCGGGGTACTATGGACTCAAGCGATCCCCAGCCTCAGTTTCCCAGGTAACTGGGATTACAGGTGTGCGCCACCATGCCCAGCTATTTTTTTGAGACTAGGTCTTGCTATGTTGCCCTGGACAGGTCACGAACCCACAGATACAAGCGATTCGTGGTCTCAGCCGTGCTCTAGGCTGCGCTTAAAGGCATGCACCACTGTGCCTGGTGCAGGGAGTGAAAAGAAATTTAGGGGCCAGCCTTGAGGAATCACAGAGTGCAAGTTTACTAAGCTCATTTGTCATCTGAAACCTTCACCTGACCCATGTGAACTTGACCCCTTTCTCTGCTGGTGTGTTGACCTTCTGCTGACAGCTGGTGCTGACACAGTGAGTATCCTTGTGGATTTAGGGCAGTCACTGTTGGCTTAATGGAGGCCTTTAATTAAAACTGTCCTGATAGAGAAGAGGCAGACCTGCCCTTAGGATGTGAGATGGGTCTGTTCCCACAGCCAGGCCTTCACCACCCGAGCTGCCCTCTTCTGGAGAGGAGGGCTGGAGACGTGCTGATCACTCCCATCAGCTTGGGTTCTTCGACGGCAGGTAACCCAAGAGGATTCTGCTTAACTTCAGCCAAAGGGAATTTGTTGGAAGGATATAGACTATCTCACAGAGTCCACAGTCTCCTGAAAAACCTGATAGGAAGAGGATCTCGGGGATTCAAGGAATAGGAACTGGTCTTATGTCTTCTGCTGGGCTAATCATCTCTACCTTTTACTCTGGGCTTCAGCTCTCTTTTTAGGATTTAGCTCTCTAGTCTTATTGGCCCAGCTCGGACCTTCTCCATCACTAGGAATTCAAATTCAGGGATAACATGTCTGACACTTCTGTTTAGACTACCTTAAGGCAGGGAGAGTTAGTTTTCCAAAGGCAGTCAAAGTGCTCTTGCTTCACAAGAAGGAGGGAGGAAACGTTGGCTGCTTGCAGAGCCTCTACTGGCCCCCAGTGTGTGTTCACACAGATCCTCCCATGGGGGCTTTTGTTCCTTTGCAGCCGAGGAACAAGGCAGTACTTCCTCCTGTCTCCTCCCTCGAGCTCACCTACAGACCTTTCACAAGCAGTGTGCATTTTCTAAAGATTTCTTTTTTTTGAAAATGGTTGACATGTACATCATGGGAAAATTGACTCCCACACTCTGCTCTCAAGAGCAGAAATCATGTCTGTTTGGTTCACTATCTTATCCCCACTACTTGGCACAAACTTGGCACACACAGTCTTCTGGAGATAAATATTTGTTTAAAGCATGAATCCATTTCATACCCTAAATTCCCTTTCACTATCATCTGGCTCCCTGCCTTTCTCTCTCTATCTGTTCCCTTTTTGACTTTTCCAGTTCTTTCTGATGTCTTGGTTAATTTAGTTCTGACTTTGAATCTCCAAACTCAGCAAAATAAAAGCCTAGCCATTAATCAGGCCTACTGGTCTTAGAAAGGCTTATCACATTTTTTCACTAGCTAAGAGAAAGACTCTGGGTCAGGGAAGCAGAATTATTCTGCTAAAAATGATTGTTATGTACCTACTCCCCAGGATTCTGACATGCTCCCTGTAGTGGTAACCCAAATAGTATGAGTTGAATGATAACCCAATAACGTATGTCAGAACCTCTGAATATGACCTTATTTGGAAAAAAGGATCTTTGCAGATATAATTAAGATGGGGATCTTGAGAATAGGGGATCATCTTGGGTTCTCTAGGTGGAACATGAATCCAGTATGACAAGTATCTTCTGAGAGTCATACGGGATATTTATAAAACAGAAGAGAAGACACACACAGAGGAGACAATGAAGAAAGAGGAAGAGATGGAGTGATGTGGCCAAAAGCCAAGGAATGCCTGAAGCCACTAAAAGCTGGAGGAGCAAGAAATGGAGTGTCCCCTGGAGCCCAGGAAGTCTGTTGACAACTTTATTTTCTATCTGTAGCCTCAAATTTTGTACTAACTTCCTACCTGTCTTCTCTCAATTTCTCAAATGCATTGTGCTGTGCCCTTTTTAAATTAAGGTAACATTAGAATACACACTGTATTGTCCCAAGAGCACATTCCTTCACCACATCAATGGCATACATTTCACTACACTTGCCACCAACTGTCCAATCATGATTGACCACAAACCAATCAGATCCTTCTATCCATTCCCTACCCCTTCTTCCACTCTGTCGACCACCATTCTGTTATCAGAATCTAGGGTTCCCCCCCCCCCAAAAGAGTGATAGCATATTTGTCTCTCTCCTGTGACTTATTTCATTTAGCATAGTTCTTTCGAGGCCCATCCATGTTCATGCAGATGGCAAGATTTCACCTTTTTTATGGCTGGATAGTACTCCAGAGCTTATAGCTACCAGATCTTCTTTACTCATGTTTCCATCATGCAAAATGTGTTCTTTTATGCCTCTCACACTTGGAACTCTCTCAACTCTACCTCTGGCCTTGTAATTGTTAATCACATCTTTCTTCATGTGAGTCAAACTCTGCCCAAGACAGACAGACAGACAGTTTGAACATTAGCTCAAGTAACTTGGTTGCTTCTTTGCTTTCCTTCCTGAAAGACCTTTGACTAATTTAGAAGCTGATGACTAGGTTTCTTTTACATCCCATTATCTATCACTGTGACTGGCAAAACATTACACAAACGGAGGTTTGGGTATTTTTTATATAACCTTAAAAACCTTTAGGCTAGAGGGTTCTTAAACTGTATGTCAGAGATTAACAAATGATGTTTAGATGAAACTGCTTTAATGAAATTCTAAATCATAACATGTAAAAAGGCAAACATGAAGTTCATCTCAATTGGGAAGGAAGATAAGGGGTCTAGCTAGTACTGCCTCTGGTCCCTCCCCTTTATTTCTATCCCCCTTTTTTGTCCCCCATTCTTTTACTAATCCCTTGAGATTTCCTCAACTTCTGTTGTTAAAAATGATTTTTTTTTTTTAGGCTGGGCATGGTGGCGCATGCCTGTAGGTGGCAGCCTAGGAAGCCACGGCCGGGCCCAGGGATTGTGGTTCGAGTTCGCCGGGGGCACTTAGTGAGACCTAGTCCCCAAAAAATAGCTGGGCGTGGTGGCGGGTGCCTGTAGTCCCAGCTACCTGGGAAGCTGAGGCTGGGGATTGCTTGAGTCTGTGGTACCCCGGGCAATGTGAGCCTGCGGTTCCACAGGCAAAAATAATGAGACCTAGTCTCCAAAGGAAAAAAAAGATTTTTTTTAAGTTGGTTTAAGTTTTTTCAGTTTTTTTTTAAGTTTTTACATCTCAAAAAAAAAAAAAGATTTTTTTTTAAGTTGCTGCAGAGGAAATCTCCCTTCCTAGCCTGTTGATTTTTTTTTTTTTTTTGCATTTGTGTGGTTTCATTACACAACACAACACACACCCAACAATCTGTTGGTTTTCTTTGCTGTGCAGCCTGGGCAGGACTGGGTGACTCAGGTGGCAGCTGTGTCGCTCTTTCCACAATGGCCCTGCTCTGGAGGAGATGGGAGCCAGTTTTACACGGCAGTGAGAATCGTTGCGCACCAACAGCAAATGGAGTGCTGGTAACTTCCAGAAGCTGCTGGGTGGGAAGCACATTAAAGAAAAATAAATAAATTTCACCATATACTGCACTTTCAGAAGGTTGCACCCCTTGTAAGCCTACAGTTCGAACACATCTGAATAACAAACACCCTGATGGGAATTCAAAGCAGCGGTTCCTCAGAAAACCTCTTGCATCCCCTGGCGTGGCCAAGTCCTGTGACGAGGCTCCCTGGACTCATCACCAATCAGATCCATTTCTGCCTGGTTTTGCCTGCGCTACAGATGGAAGAACATTGCCTGTTTTGTGTCAGGTTCCTTTGATTTAACATTACACTTGTGAGTCATTCCTGTGACTGTGTAGAAGTGAGTTTTCACTCTTGGTGCTGGAGTATTCGGTGGTGTGAACACACCATAGTTTATTTATCCCTCTCACGGGTGATGGGCATCTGGGTAGTTTCGGGATGCCAGGCCTGTGCTGCTGTGACTTTCTTGTGCCCTCCTGTGGGCACAGAGCTGTTGGCCAGACTCCCACTGAACCACGTGCTAGAAGTAAGAATTGCTGAGTCAGAGCACACGCAGTGTCATGGAAGCTACCAGTTTTCTGGGTCGATTGTCCTAGTTCACACTCCCATGGGTGTGGTTTCCTTCTCCCAGTGCTTCTGAGCAAAATGTTTGCCCCATTTTGTCCCTCACACGTGGGGCTGTGCTGGAACCCCGACTCCTCCCTCCCTGCCTCCATCCACCCCCCTCCCCCACCCAAATCACTCCAGGAACCCAAAGTTTCAAATCCCGATTTTCTTCTGCCCTTTTCTCTGATGGTCTCACCTCAGCCCTGTCTCCTCTTCTGGCACCCCCACATGTGGGACCAGCCTGGTCAGAAGAGAACTCAGAGAGAGGTGGGGGTGATGGTGGCTGGGGGTGTGGAGAAGCTGAATTTGCAAAGATAAAATTTCCTTTCAAGATGGGGGGCAACTGGGACCCCCTCATGCCTGAATAATTTTTGTGTCTGTCATACAGAGAGAGAGAGAGAGAGACAGAGAGAGAGAGAGAGAGAGAGAGAGAGAGTTAAAGAAAACCCTTAAAATCATGAAGATAAACTATCTGGAGGAGTCCTGGGTCTTATTAATATTCACATCCACATGGCAGGAGATGGGAGGGAAGAGTCGGGTGCTGAAGTGAGGGAGGAAGCCCTGTCTGCCCCCACCCCAGATTTTACGAAAGGGGAGGTTGAGAGGGGGCACAGGCCTCGCTGGAGAAGGGAGCTGAGCAAAGACAAGTGGAACCTAAGTATCTTGGAGCACGCTTGCTGAAAGGTCATAGGTCACAGCTCCAGTTTCTGGCCCCTCATTAATGTGCACCCTGGCTGGTGTGAGGCAGGAGACAGCGTTGAGCCGGCCCCACTCTCTTGAGAAATGCATAATCATTAATCAACGTTACTGGGCCTCACTCAGACTAAGTGGCCTCTTGTGATTAGCAATGGGCCCTTGAAAAATAAAAACGCCGTCTTTTAGCATTTTGAGTGTGTGCATTTGACAATGGCTTTCTTGATAGCAGTGGGGGGGGGGGGACATGGGGAGGGGTGTGGGCTGTGTAGGGTCCGTGGTCCATGTATGTGTGTGCATGTGTATGTGTCAGGGGGTGCAGGTCAGGGCCTGAGGAACAAAGACAATCAGAAGGGTCACAGATGGGGCTGGCCTTAGTGGTGGAGACCAGACTGTCCACACCGCAGGGTGAATGGATGGGCAGGAGCTGCAAGCTCTGGCAGTGGTGAGGGCAGCTGGTGGGGGAGGGGCTTCCCTCTGGAGCTCGGAGGTGCAGCTTTAGCACCCTTGCAGAATGCCTGCGCTAGAAGGAATAATCCAGCTCCCACTTTGGAAAGTGACCATGGGGATCAGATCAGATAGTGTCCTAGGCCCCTCCTAAAGGCATTTCTGTCTGTGGTAGACCATGTGCTGGGTGGAGGACCCCACATTCCTGTTGCCTGGTGATTGCTCCTGGGCAGAAGCCTCATCCTTCTCACGGCGACCGCCTCTCTCCACAGCATGGTTTTCCCTTGTGCTGGGTTTACTCTGGCTTGGTTGTGTGCATCATGGTCCCTCAGTGGGCAAAACTCACCGCTGCTACTGCATCCAGCAGTGACAGGGTGGCCATATCCCGTCATGCAGCAGCTTATATGAAACATTTGATGCTCTTCAAAACTGTAGCTCCTCCCCCTCCCAGCTGTGGACTCAGTTACTCCTGGCTGTGAGTAACTGAGAGGGTCCACCTGCTCCCTTGATGCCAGTGAGGACCCCAGCGCCCAGCGGGAGACCGCGGCTCCCCCTGCCGAACCAAAGTTCCTCCTCTGTTTAAAGTCAGCATGGACTGTGCAGTCTGGCAGAGCGGGATGCCGCCACACTGCCCTTCGACCCCTATGACTTCAAGTCAGTAATCAACCCTCCGGGAGTTCCAGCTTCCTCAACTTGATTTTAATTGTGTTCTTTTTAATCGAATTACTGTTGGTTTACAAAACCGTTTATGCTTTGGGGGCAGAGGTCACAGCCCTTCAGATGTACGTCACCACACCACACCTACCACCAAGACACTCATAGTCCTCATCACGTGCTTCGGGCTCCCTCCTCCCTCTGTTTTCTACCCTTCCACCCCCTCTGCTAACCTCAGTTCCATAGTCAGATTTCTAGGGACTTAAATTCATCTATTCCATTGTTTTCTTTATATTTCACATGAGTGAAATATTAAGTATTTGTCCTTCTTCTGACTTTTCACTTAACATAATCTGCTCCAGTTCTAACCATGTTGTCATGAATGACAAGAGTCCATCATCATCATCTTTTTTTTATATAACTGGCTAGTATTCCATTGTGCATATAAACCAAATCTTAATCCTCTCAACCTGTCTTTGTGTTACTCCACTAACTTGGCTATTATAAATATTGCTGTATTGAACTAGGAGTGCAGATATCTCTTTAAATTAGTGTTTTTGCATTCTTTGGGTTGATAGCTAGGAGTGGAATTGCTGGATCATATGGTAGCTTCTATTTTCAATCTTCCAAGAGACCTCCTTACTGTTTTCCATAGGGGTTAGGCCAGCATTTTCTCAGTTTTATAAAGGGAAGGATGAGATCCACCATGTTGGATTTTAAGATGTGAGAACTCGGTGAATTAATGTTTGGGAAGCTTTTGGGACCAAGATTGTCCATAGCAGCTGCTGGTTCACCTGCCTTCTTCATGATCTGCATACTTTGTTGAGGATATTGTATTTTAGTTTTCATGCTTATTCAAATAGCTAATGGCAATTTAGAGGCTCATTGGGGAGACTGGAGAATCAGATTCAGTTTCCGCAGATTAGTTTTCAGCTTGGCCCTCAGGACAGCCTGATTGTTACAATGAGGCTGAGTCCTGTTGCCTGTTCCATGGCAGTGGGGCTGTCCCATTGGTGGTATCACCAGCTTCCCACAGTGGTGTTAACTATAGGGGATGCTCTGGACCCAGGAGTCACCCTCAATCCCACCTCTAACAATGACCCTACTTGCTTTAAAGGCAGTTTGAGAAAATGTTTTTCCAAATATAATGATCTTTTTTCACTACAAAAATCTCAGTTGACTCCCATTCTGCCTGTTCTCACGTGACTGTCTACCACTCAATACAGATAAGGACATGTCTAAAAAATAGCAGATTTATTTAAAATAAACATGAACTGGAAACTACCCTATGTTCATAGACAGCTGAATGGGTCAGTTGTGCTTTACTCCCCCAAGGGAATACTATACTGCTAGGAACAGGAACTAAGCCCTGCCATAGACAGCAACAAGGGTAAACTCAAAAAGGTGATACTGCAAATGAAAGACCAGATGTAAAAGAATATGATTCCATGTTTATAAAATTAAAAAATTGACAAAATGAGTCTGTGGTACTAGAAATCAGATTCGTGATTCGATTTAACAATTTCATCATTAGATTTACCCTGGGAGCTACTTGTTGGTATGGATGATGGTTCACTTGAAAAAAATTCTTGAGCTGTGAACTCATGATCTGTATACTTTGGATGAGGATGTTGTACTTTAATTTTTTTTCTTTTTTTTTTCTTTTTTTGAGATCAGGTCTTGCTATGTTGCCCGGGGTAGTGCGGATTCTATGAACTCAAGTGATCCCCAGCCTCAGCCTCCCAGGTAACTGGGATTACAGGTGTCCACCACTGTGCTTGGCTGCTTTTTTGAGACCAGGCCTCGCTATGTTGCCCAGGGTAGTCTCAAACCCACGAACTCAAGCGATCCTGCCTTCTTGCCTCCCAGTACTTGGATTACAGGTGCATGCCACCACACCCTGCTCTTCATACTTAGTTTTAATGTTGTTTCAAATAGCTAACAAGGCAGTTTAGAGGACCATGGGGAGACTGGAGAATCAGACTTGAGGTTGAGCTCCCAGCCATAACTCTGCTGCGAAACTGGACTGATGAAGCTGACGAAGCCTCCGAGTGTGGGCTGTAACAGCCGTAGTTCCCTGACTGCATCAGAAACTAGGACTGGTTGGGAATGGGAATGCGGCCCCTGCCCTGTGCTCTTCTTCCAACAAACTCAGCTGGGAGCCATGGCTGCCTCCAGAACACGGACGCTGCTTGGCACCTCTTTCCTCACATGCTCGCCTCTGTTCCAGTGGCTCCCACTGGCAGACTTGACGGTGGATGAACCCCTCACACAGCCCCAGCTGTTAGGAGCTCCCAAACACAGCACCCGGAGTGTGGGCAGGACAGCCAGCGTAGCCAGTATGCACTCTGCTGACAGCATTGGCAGGCACCTTTGGGGGATCCACACTCAATGGATGACACCTTACCCCCGGTGCTCCAAGCAGCCCACAGATACGGTCTGCTGGTATTCAGGTCAACACCTGACCTTCTAGAGTTTTTCGCCTACTACCAAGACCCAGAAACTGCGTTTTCCAGATTCCCTCGACATCTGGGTTTGAGTTAATTTTTGCAAACGAAAGGCACCTGTGTGAGATCAGAAGCTGAGGCAGCTGCATCAGGGTGCCTGGGCTCTGTGTGGCATCGCTTTCTCCCATCTCTGTTTCCAACCCACCCAACACCTGTTAGGAATCCTCTGCTAGTCCTCCCACACCTGCTTTCCTGATGAACTTGCAGCCACAGATACCCTCAGGGGCGTGGTGGGGGTGGTTAGAACATAGGTGTGCAAGAGCTGGGGGAGAATCGAACCTTTCACACGACACCCTGGGGCAGGATCCGGCAGCCCCCACGCACCTTTCATGGAATAGCCAACATGCCACTGCTTGCCCAGGCCTCCAGCTGGCAGTGTCCACCCCCAGGTAATGCCAGAGGCCCAGGCGTGTGACAGCAGGAGCAGGAGACCCATTGAGCGTGCTGACTCAGCTAGTCTCTCTCCGCCCTCAACCAGCTTATAGCTTGAGCAGCTCGCCAGCTCTCTGGCCTTTAGGTTCCCTGAGGGTGGAGGGAAAGTTAAGCAGAAAGGTGATGCAAAAACCCTTTGCAGATCTACGGGAGAGGCTTTCCATGCAGGGGGAGCTCGGAGGTCCCCCAGGAAGGAGCCTTCAAGCGAGCAGCAGCCTGGACTTGCTTATCCTTCTGCCGGATCCCGTTCCTCTGTGGCTCCCGGGAGCATGTTTACTGGGACCGGCACGTCCATCAGGCTGTGCTGCACAGCTGCCGGCGGCCAGAAGATGACTTTGAAGGAGCCCCGATAGGGTGCAGGGCATGCAAGCCTGTGTGACGGGTGCGTTGAAGTGTGGAGTGGAGATGCTGGAAGGAGAGGCAGCTCCTCTGGACTTGGAGGTGGAGTTACAGGAAACTTCTAGAAGCAGAGATTCTAAACTGAGACTGGAAAGAAGAACAGGTGTTAACCAGATAAGGGCCAGCCTTGATGAGATTGAAGGGTCCCCAGGGGAAGGGGAAGGATTATAGTTGAGTCAAGAAGACTCCAGACAGAAGGGCTCACGGCTTCTCTCTGGACTGTGGCCCCGAGTTTATTTAGAACCAGACTTTTATAGAAAACATGAAGTAAGCAGTAACAAGGAAAGTTCTGATTCAAGGTCACATGGTTACAAGCATATCTTGACCAGGAGACCAGCTAAAGCAAGTTTGGTCTAAGGCTGCTCAAGTTGGCCTAAGTGTGACCTGAAGGCGGCATCCCACAAAGATTGCTTTATAGACAGTCAAGGACATTTTGCTTTTCCCTCTGTACTCATTAGGTAAACATTCAGCAGCTTATCAGAGCAGGCCAGAAATAGAGTAATGAGAGCACAGCTCCCCACAGCATGGGGTGAGGAAGAGGATCTCGGGTAGACAGCACAGGAATGGAGGCAGGGGAGATACAGTGTGCAGAGCTGGAGGTGATAGCCAAGCATGAGTGGGAAAGGTAGGAGGTGGAGGTGCAGCTCACTCAGGGGCTGAGTTTACCTTGGGCAGCTTGCGGGCACGTTTGCTATCTCAGTAGAGACAGCTGGCTGCGGGCCCAGCTCTAGGCTAATTTATAAGCTCCCAGTGCCAAGAGTGTCTGCGTCACCTGTTCTGAAATCCAAGGCCCAGGAAGCTCTGAGGCCAAGGCTCTTGTGACTTTGTCTGTTGTTAACCCGAGTCCTGAGGAAAGGAGAGTCCGCCTCTGGGACCCAGTGAAGCCTGGCCCTGTCCCATGCTCACAGGAGCAGGAGAAAGTCCCAGGAGGGAAGCCCCTCCACTCAGGAACTCCTCTGTCTTTTCTCTCCTCTGATCCCTACTCCCTGTCAGAATCAGATGCCCTTTATTCTCATAGTGTGGGGAGGTACGCAGGCAGGACTGATATGAATGGCCACCTGCCATACTCATAGGATGAACGGAATGGGCTCACATGGATGTCTCTGTGGAACAGCTGAAGGTTGTTTCTCCACAGAGAGGAACAGCCCTGTCAGCTGTGCTGGAGTGGCTGGAAGCGAAGAAGAGAACACGGGAGAGAGACAAGGCCAAGCTTGATTCAACTCTGCCAAACTCTTTCTCCTCCACGTTTGGTGTGTTCCTCTGTGTCATATTGCTGCTTTGATGGCACCTCTTCCAGGAAGTCACCCGTGATCCCATTTTGAATCTACTCTCTTGTTTTCCTGATATATGTCCAGTTGCAGCTGTTGACTTACTTGCCTCCCCCATTAAACTTAGCTCCTCCAGGGCAAGGACCTGCATACTGTCCATCAGCATAGGTGCTGGGGGATGTGGCATAAGGAGGGAGGGGAGTGGTTTGCAGTCGATGGACTGCCACTAGTCTAGGGAGAGGGAGGCTGAGACCAGAGGGGTGGGATCAGGATTGGAGAGCTTAATGGGAAAAATATGATAGCTCCACATGATGGACAAGGACCAGATGAATGGCCCCCATTATCCAACATCACTAGCAATACTGATTGCCATGGTAGAGCGCTACCGTGTTTATTAACATCGTAGCTCATCTAATAACCACTATATGAGCAGGGCAGGTATTGCTGTCACTTTCGAAAGGGACAGAATGTGGCCCACATTGATTAAGGGTTTGTTCCAGTGACATACAGCTGCTCAGTAGAAGAATTGGGAGTAGACCCAGTCTTTGACTCCCCCACCACACTGTACAGTCACTATGATGTTAGTATAACATCATCCTAGGAGGAAGGCAGGGTGGACAGTTTCTTTCTAAAGCTGTAGGAAGATAAATGTCGTTTTAATCATTTATTGATTCATTTATCCTCTAACCACTTATCCTCTAGAAGTCCAGTGCGCTATCTGTTATGTCAACTAGCCACCTTACTACCCACTTATCTAGTCATCCATCCATCTAAACAGTCATCCATCATTTGCCCATCCATTTGCTCATTCATCCACATATCCACCCACCCACCCAACATGCAACCATCCTTCTATCGAATATTCATCCATCTATTGCTACTCCCAAAACATCTATCTACCCACTCATCTATCTTCCCATGTCTAGCCACCCATCTCTATATTCATAACCCATTTATGAAGCAGTCTATCCCTTTACCAGTCAAATAATCAATGAACATTGGGCACCCATGACATACCAGCCATACACTAGGAGAGTAGAGACCCAGAGGACCTGAGTCTTGAGGAGCTCTGTGTGATGATGGAGATAGGGTGCCAGCTGCTGTGACAGTGCTCTATGTGAAGGACCATGGGAAATCAGAGGAAGACCTAGCCTTACCCTGTCATGCAGGATGAAGTCACACAGGCTTGTCTCTGTGAATGATTCTAAAATGACTTGTATAATGAAAACTCCTGCTCATGGGCAAATGTTGGGACTAATACCTTTTTTTTTTTTGTCATCAATAGAAAGATATGTTTATCTTGTATTTGTGCCCATGTCTGGGGAGCAGGAAAATAAAGACGTAGACAGACAAATGCTTCGAGAAAACAATCTTATATCTTTTTGCATAGCATCCCCAGCATATAGTGCAGTATATAGCATACACTGCATATACAGTAGCATATAGCATATATAGTAGATGTTCAAGAAACCAAGAGACCTTGCTGTAATCTGCACTGATAGAGGAGTGACTGGTTTAGGAATCACGTCGACAACCACTCACTACCACTTTAAAGGGGACTCAGCTTCATTTCATCTCCACCGAGCTCCTGCTTGAATTTGAGTTAATTTGAATTTGGAGGAAGGTGTGTCCTTCATTATCCTTTGAGATCTGAAGACTACTTGAACCTCCCATTTGCTTCAGCCTATAAAAGAGGCGATGGCTCTGGTTTCTCATAGTTTATATTGAACTAAATTTATGAAGGACAATTAACCTTTTGTGGTTTAGTGACTTTAAGAATGAGCGAACTGATGGATGTACCAAGGCCCAAAGACAACTTTGATGGATGGCTGCAATAATACTGTTTATAGTAAAAACAAAGAAAAGACTAGGTTCTGTAGCTCTAATATTTCAGGGCTGGTCCTGAATGTGTAACTCACCAGGAGATGACCAGTTATTCATGTTGAGCTGCTCCTTCTTCTTCTTTAGGACAAGGAGGGGGAAGGGCTTGGCTAGGCATTTTGATGTCTCTAAGTCAGTGGCTTGTTTACCTGGGCTCCTGGCTGGACCCCACTGAGTCCATCTGAAGACTTGCCTTCCCAGGTTGCCTAGCCCCTGGTACTGGTCCCCACGTTTGGCCTGGCAGGACGTGCACTCTGCTGCTGTGGCCTTCCCAGTGGAAACCAGCTGAATGGGTCCCTCACTTGTGACCTGTGGCCACACTGGCTTGGCCATGGGAGATAGTGGCAGGCTGTTGGGGGATGAGGGGAGAGAGAGCACTCACCATTTCTTCCTCATTTTCTCTCTGGTTGGGCCACCAGGATTTTGCTAAGAATTCAGCAAATCCCACCACCGGCAATGGCTGGGCTCTGAGAATAGGCTTCCCTCCTCTTTTTTATAATTTATTTAATTTATTTTTATTCTTTAAATCACAACCTTGGTAAATGGTTCTTGGGATACCTCCCCCTCTGGTGCACCCTCCATTCTCTCAAACCCTATTCTTTGTTGTTTACTAGGTGTGCTAAGTCCATCAGTCTCTCTCTTTCCTGTGGCCGTGTCCTTTCGTGAGGGACTGTGTTCTTGGAACCAAGCGA
The DNA here is from genome assembly GCA_004024945.1 of Uropsilus gracilis. Lineage (NCBI taxonomy): Eukaryota > Metazoa > Chordata > Mammalia > Eulipotyphla > Talpidae > Uropsilus > Uropsilus gracilis. Next base: position 59,064 of record PVHY01008687.1, read on the forward strand.
ACCTTGCTGGTTGATTTTCAGTCTTAAGATTGCACTGGGCAGCCAGTCTATATCTATTTGTGGTCTGTCCATGCTCTCTCATTGGAGGCTGACTTCTCCAGTGCCATCTCTGTTGTTTTGCTGCTGGTTCTGGTGTCAGATTTAGTGGGGCTCACCCCCTGTCAATGTCAGTGAAGAAGTTTCTCTGTGGATACAGGCATCCGTGAGCGGCCATTGCAGATCGTCTCCTCTGTCTCACTTTTGCAGCCCTTTGCAGCCCTACTGTGGGGCCGATGCCCCTAGTTCTTGGCCCTCCTTTCCTCTCCCGTGGTGTGGGGAGGGGCGCCTTGATCTATTAAAAGGCATCTCCGAAGCTTCCCCCCTCTTGTTCCTCAGCCCTAGCTTGGTAGCGGCCTCTCTGTATTGCTCATCTCTGGGGGCTTCCACACTCCTACTTGCCCCTTAAGCCTGCCCGCACCTGTCTAGGAATCTCTTTTCAACTGGGGCCTGGGGGGAGGTTTCCTCTGAGGCTCTGACCGCTGGCCCCGGCAAGCACGTCACGCTTGCTATCTTCCGCATCCTCACAAACTCGGTGCTGCAGCTGCGAATCTCCCATTCCACACCCAACGCAACCAAGATGCAGAGATGTTCAGCGTCAGGTTCCAAACCACAAGATGTAGATCACGTGGCTTCAACGTGGGTGTTGTTTGTTTGGGTCCAGCGTGAGGCTTGGCCCTTTCTTGTCTGCAAGGCAGAGCAGCATCCACGCCTGCTGCGGACCGGCCGGGCGAGGGCACAGGCCAGATGACCAGAGTTCAGCTGGGCAGGAAAGACACAGGAGCCGGCGAATGGCTAACAGACACACACTCAAGGGGTGATGAATCTGTTGCGATTTATTTGAGTTTTTTTTTTGGATATATATATAGTGTTTTAGGCAATTATATCAGCATTCTATGAGTATATGCAATTAACAGATTGCAGATTTATCCTAGGTGTAACTAACAATATAAGTTCCCAAAAGTATCCCAAAGCAATCTTTTACTTTGTTACTGAGAATTAACACATCAACAGGTTGCAGATTTATCCTAGGTGTAACTAACAATATAAGTTCCCAATAGTATCTCAAAGCAATCTTTTACTTTGTTACTGAGAATTAACACATCAACAGGTTGCAGATTTATCTTAGGTGTAACTTAAACATTTTAACTAACAATATAAGTTCCCAAAAGTATCCCAGAGCAATCTTTTACT